>VZSZ01004709.1:12980-30183 GCA_013398815.1 Ibidorhyncha struthersii | reverse complement strand
CAGCTTTCCCCTCCTACACAGCTCCAGAAATATTAAATACATACTTACAGGCAGGCGGATTTGTTTTAAGTCCTCGTGGTGCTGTTTATGTGGCTCCTAAACAACCCACTTCTCCCCCCTCCGTCCCTTCCCTGGTTATTTGAGCCCGTCCAGAGAGCTCTGCTGAGCATCTCCAGCCCCGGCCACTGTGATGACGCATCTGCTGGCTTTGTCCAGCCACTTGCTGAGCCCAGATCTCCGACGGTGCCAATATGGGGGCGATTGGTGCTCCATTGGCACCGTCGGAGGTGGCTGCTCTGCTGGTAGCAGGCTGGTGGCTGGCTAGAAGTCCCCTGGTGCATGGAGAAACTCATTGTGGCACTTGCGGTTGGGTTCGGTGGCATTTTGCCTGTGTGATTTGGGCTACTCAGTCCCAGGACCCTTTGCCGAGCTTAATTTGTCTGTCCTGGCTGGAGGATGTGAAAAGCATTGGGCAAGGGCAGGGTGAAGTTACAAAAGTCTCTCATAACTCATATATCTCATAAGTCTCATAATAAAAGTAGCTCATAGTTCACTTATGAGGAAGGGGTTTTTTTGGTTAATTTAGAGCTCTGCCTTTGCATAAAGCCGCTTTTTTCTAGGTCAGTGTTACACCTGCTTCTTTTTTGGTTGTTCTCACTTCTGCTTGGACTACAAATGAACCTGTGGAGTTTTTAAGTTGCCACAGTTTGTATCAGCTGTGGAGAATCTTCACGATGGCCCTGCTGTTTGCGGGGGACTGGGGTTTTAGCTGAAGGTATTTTTCCCTTCCATGGAAACTCTTACTGCCGAGTAGCATTTCACATTTTCTCTATTTGTCATCGGTTGTAGCAGCTCGTCTATTGCCATTCTTTTTGGATGCCTCAGCAGATGTGAGACTGAGAGAGCCGAGCTAGACGTGGCTCGGTAGCGTTTCACATTTGTTAATGCCATGTTTCGTCTTTCAGAGCTGTGGGATGATTTACAGCAGGATGATTTGCATCTCTCTTTTTTTACTATGTTAGGGAAGAGCAAAGATAGTTCCTCATCATTTTGTGGTAGGGGCTTTACGCAAGAGCACAAAGAGCACGCTGTGTTTCTAACGTTTCTCCTACATCCTTATCAAAGGGCCTGTCGGTACCAGGCATCGTATCCCCCCTGGGGTGCGACCTGACCTTGCTAACTGCACATCCCTTTTCTTTCTTCCCACCACAAGGTCTGTCATTAATTACCCACCAGCCTAGCTCAGGAGAAGCACACGCTTTTAATAACTGCTCCTGTGAACTCCTGGGTTCCCCAGGAGGACCCGGCACCCTTCTGCATGCGCCTGCGTTGCCTGGCTCGCTCAGCAGACGTGCCTCCAGCTAAGCATGGGGTTGGAGCAGCCCCATCCCACGTGGGGCCCACCAGTCCCTGCAGCTCCCGTACACCCAGCCGGAGACCCCCTCCACTATCCTTTGGCCCGGGGGCTGGTAAAGACTGCACCTCCTCTTTCCCATCAACTTTACTTCCCCAGTGTGCCTTTATAATATGATAACGCCGCAGCTAACAGCAAAGCGCAGCAGCTGCGCGGGTGCTGATTGCATGCGGTTGCCCCCAGGCGCAGCTGCAGCTTGCTTTGTCAGATCACAGCCAGACCCTCTGCCAGACATTGGACCTTGGCAGCTGCAAGCAAACCGTTGGAGGAGGAGGAGGAGGCAGTTGCGATACCGGCGAAGCATTTCTTTGCCCCCCTCCATTCCTAAGGGAGCCTCTCAGCCCTCTCCAGCCGCAGGGAGGGCTCACTGCCTTTTGCTTGTGGGAGGCTGATTAATGTCCTCAGCAGCCCTCAAAGCCTGGGAGGGCTTTGTAGTGCTGAGGAGTTTCCCTTTCCCCAACACAGACTTTTTTTTTGTTCAGATATGTGGTGCCTTGGTGATATCATAGCTCCAGCTCCCGCAATGAGCTCTCTGTTTTCCAGCTGAAAAACAGTTGACGCACATCTCATTCCTATAAAAGGCTGGGTAGGAGGCTGAAGTGCCTTGGATGTGTTTCCTGAGTGCCATACGCATGCTTTGGAATGAAGATCCTAAGATATTCCTTATAGAATCCTTTTTGTGAAAGTCCAGCAGGCTGCGGCGTGCCTCTGTTTCAGCTTTTTCCATGTGGATTTTGTAAAAATGAAAGATAACAGCACAGCGGCGGTGCTAGAGGCCAAGGGGAAAGCACGACATACTTAAGTATGTCCGATTCCTCTCCCTGTTCATGTAAGGTTCTGTGACAACTTCTGAAAATATCTGCCCCTTACCAAAAGCGTTGGTTCGCCTTTACAGCCGCCTCTCAGCCTGCAGATGGGGTTCTGTTCAAGAGAGAAAACGGATTGCGGGCAGCTCTAACCCACCTTCTGCCTTGCCCAGGGCGTCTCGTCACCCAAAGGCTCTTCTCCATCTCCCCAGCCACGTATCTGGTCTGCTGGTGGAGGGGAGGAGGAGGAGGGATTCATCTTTCAAAAGAGCAGCTGCACTTGGAGCAGAGGGTGCGGAACGTGCTCCCCTTCCAAATACGCCTTATTCTCCATCCCCTGGGATAAGCCGTACCCCCTCTCCGTAGGCCCAGGCAGAGGTTGTCACACCCAGCTGCTCCGGGTGGGAAGAAGGTCATTTCCACACCTATTTGGATTTGTTTGGATGAAGGAAATCCTCCGTCTGTAAAGAACATAAATGCTTTTTCCACAGCTATTATTCTTACAGCCTTAAACGGCTCTGTAAGCTATAAAGCAAAACACGGTTCTCATTTCCCTGTAAAAAGCCAAAAACTGTTCCTGCTGAAGCCTCCGAGGGCTACCAGAAAAAAATGGTCAAAAAAGGCTCTTTTAGCACCACAAGCCTCCCTTCTCAAACCCTCCTCCAGGTTCTCAGGCATTTTGCGAAGGGAAAGAACGCATAGCCTCCTGCTTCTTCTCCACTTCTAATTAGGCCTGTTGGTTAACGAGTGACTAGAATACCAGTTGTAAGGAAATCCTACAGCAGAAATTACCATGTTTTTCACGGTCTCCGTGTACCTGCTAGCCTAGGAAGAGCACAACGAGGAGTTCATATAAGACATGAAGGCGTTCACGTAAACAGCTCTCTACACTTTAACATGGCTCTGCAGCCGGCAGCGGCCGCTCTGTCCCAGATAATGGAGGTTTTTAGCTGCACAGAAGCTAAATCACCCTTAACTCGGGTGATAAGAAAGACATGGACCTGTTGGAGCGGGGCCAGAGGAGGCCCCGGAGATGCTGCGAGGGCTGGAGCCCCTCTGCTGGGAGGACAGGCTGGGAGAGTTGGGGGGGGTCAGCCTGGAGAAGAGAAGGCTCCGGGGAGACCTCAGAGCCCCTTCCAGTGCCTAAAGGGGCTCCAGGAGAGCTGGGGAGGGACTCTGGATCAGGGAGTGGAGCGATGGGATGAGGGGGAACAGTTTTACACTGGAAGAGAGGAGACTGAGATGAGATATAAGGAAGAAATTGTTCCCTGTGCGGGCGGTGAGCCCCTGGGGCAGGGTGCCCCGAGAAGCTGTGGCTGCCCCATCCCTGGAGGTGCTCAAGGCCAGGTTGGACGGGGCTTGGAGCAACCTGGACTGGTGGGAGGTGTCCCTGCCTGGGTCAGGGGGGTGGAACTGCATGGTCTTTAAGGTCCCTCCCAACCCAAACCATTCTGTGATTTTGTGATTTCCCCCAAACATTATTTCCTGAATTCCTTTTAGCGAGATAAAATCCCTTTACCAGGGACGTGCAGTTGGCTTCTCTGGTGGTGGGGACGTCCCGGGCTGGAGGTCTCCATTGCAGGGGTGAACACGATTTACCCTGGAGGTTTTCTCCTCTCTTGGGTTTTGGGATTAGTTTCTGTTTGTTTCTCTTCCCCTTCTTGGCGTTGAGGGGCTGGGCTGGGGTCTGCTTGGCCGGGTCCAGGAGATCGTGCTGGGCACATGGGCAGCCCCGTGGTGGAAGCAGCTTCCCTGTCAGATGGTGCTTTGCTGTTTACTGGTTTTCCAGGAGGAAAGCTGGGTGCTGCCAGGAGGTGATGTCTCTCTGCAGGGAGCTCAACCTTAAACACACCTCCTCACTTCTGCCTCTGAAGTCAGTTCCTTAGCCACCACCGGCCTCAGGCTGTTTCTAAAATAAACCGTATCTCTAAAACCAGACCATCTTGACCTCTTCTGGTCTTGGCTGAGTCATGGAATAGAATCATAGAATCATGTAGGTTGGAAACAACCTTTAAGATCACTGAGTCCCACCGTTAACCTAGCACTGCCAAGTCCACCACTAAACCATGTCCTTTAAAATGAGACTCTGATCACAGGGCGGTGAAAACCCTTTGCCAAAGAATTATCATGCTGTCCTCCACCCTCACCCTTGCTCCAGAGCCTTGGAAAACCCGACAGTGAACGCAGTCCCTGTTGTCCAAACGCCAAAGCTTTCAGTCTGCCTCTGCAAACCAGCTCTGAGCACTGTTCCCCTTCAAATAACGCCCCATTGCAATGCACGTTGGAGGCAGCTGGGTTGTTCTCAAGCTCCCTCATGCCCACTGATTGGGGGGTGGGGGTGTTCCAGTCTCTGTAGTGAAGAAACTAAGGCAAAATGTCTCTGAAAAAAAGTTGGAGAAAACCCAGAGAACAGCAGCCAAAATGGTCAAGAGCTTGTTGCAAGGAGAGACTGAAAAGTCCGGGAGCCTTCACGTTGGAGCGGAGGGGGTGGGACAGGGAATGAGAATGGATGGAGGTTTACAAAGCCATAAAGGTGGTGCATAAGGCAGATGTGGAGCCCATATTCACTCCATGCCACAGAACAAGAGTGTCAGGGCTGCTCAAGGAAGTGATGAAATGGGTTAAACCTGAGAAGAGAAAGTACTTGTGTAGGTGTTCGGGTGAGAGCGTGTGGCTTCTGCTGCCCTGGGAAGCTTTGGAGGTGGTTGCTAACTACAAAGGGATGATTTTATGGCCAGCAGATGCAGAAATAAATACTAAGGGGACAAGGCAGGGCCGTACCTTTTGGCACTGTAAAGCTGCAGGACATGGGAAGGGCTGCAGAAAGCAGCCGACTGCTCTTGTCCCCCCCCCAGTAACTGCTGCGCTTGTGGTCGTATTGATGCTGTTGGAGATCACTGGTCTTTGGGTCTAGGAGCTCTTTCTTTTTTTAATCACTGTGATGAGTTGGTGCTGAGCAGAGGTACAGCCGGTGTGGTTTCCCTGAGCTGTGCTGTTACGAGCGGCATGGGCTGGGGCTGTGGTACAGCAACCCCCAGCGGGGCTGCCAGCGCTGGGGGTGGGGGGACACATGGAGAAGGTTGGGGGGCTCCCCCATCGCCGCGCTGAGCACCCTTCGCCTTTCCCAGCCCCTGCGTGGTAGATGCCAACGGTGTTTTTCACAGTGCCCTTCGCAGGCCCATCCATCATGCCTGGAGCAGCCGCCCCGAGAGCACGTCGCTGCAGAAGGAGCTCATCCCTCGTGCTGTTTTGACAGAGCCTGCAGGGCTTTACCATGTCACCCTGGCTGCAGGCGGCCGTCGCAGGCTGTGAGTATGGAAAGGGACGTGCGTGGGGCTTTGCGTGGGCCATCTGCTCTCTTTGGCGAAGGTGTGTGTCCCGGGGAGCCGTCCTGGCAAGGTGCCTCCTCCCTCCGTACCTGGATACCACCACCACCACCTGGTACAAGCCGCTCTCCTCCACTGCATGCTTAAGGATTGCTTTCCTGCAAGCCTCTTCTCTGCTCTCCAACCATGGTGTGCCCTCCAGTGCCCTTCCCTGAGCCTCTGAGCCTCCCCTCCAGCATCTTCCATCTTTGCTTAGACCAGCTTTCCTCTTGGTACCTCTTCCTGTAGTTTGCACCCTCTTCATCAACCAGCACAACCTTTTAAATGTGCTAAAAGTGGCTCCAGAATGATGGTTCAAGATTTGGGGGCTGAAGATATCGGATGTGACTTTCTGCTTGCTAAGTCCCTTTACACCAGCAGTGCCAGGACGGGATTCTCACGTTGCGGTTTTGAACAGCCAAGGGTATGTTTCAGGGTGGCACTTGCAGACTCACCCCCACATTAGCTTCATTCTCTCCTGGGGAAATCATAAAACATTTTTGAGGCAACAGAGCTTACGTAAAGGCCTGCTTATATTCCTTTTTGTGCCCTTTTTGTCCTTTTGACAGGCTGAGAGAGTTGGGGGTGTTCAGCCTGGAGAAGGCTCCGGGGAGACCTCAGAGCCCCTTCCAGTCCCTACAGGGGCTCCAGGAGAGCTGGGGAGGGACTTTTTACAAGTGAGTGATTGGATGAGGGGGAATGGCTCCAAACTGGAAAAAGGTGGATTTAGATTAGATACTAGGAAGAAGTTCTTCTCTGTGAGGGTGGTGAGCCCCTGGGGCAGGGTGCCCCGAGAAGCTGTGGCTGCCCCATCCCTGGAGGTGTTCAAGGCCAGGTTGGACGGGGCTGGGAGCAACCTGGGCTGGGGGGAGGTGTCCCTGCCTGGGTCAGGGGGGTGGAACTGCATGGTCTTTAAGGTCTCTTCCAACCCAAACCATTCTAAGAGTCTATGATTTTTTTTTCGAGTCCTTTTTGTGTAGGTGGGCTACATGGCAGTTACAGCCGTTGCATTACTCAGGCGTGTCAGGAAACGTGTCTGCATGATGAATTATCACCTTCCTGATGCGCAGCGTCGATGGGCACCCAGCTGAGTGGGAGCATCCGTTTTGCAGGGCTTAACCTCTCTTGAGAGGACAATGAGGCCGAGGCCAAACATGCCTGTAGGTTTTAACAGTGTTCAGGAAGGGCAGCTCTCAGACACCGGTTATTTTGCAGCCAAGACTACGTAGTCCCAACAAAGTGCGTTTCAGAGCTTGTTTTCCCGGCAATGGTCTTCCTGCCAGGTACCGAGGGAGCAGCTTGAGATCCAGGGGTGAAGCCGCCCTGATTATGGCCCCTCTTAGCACCTCCTGATGTGCAGAAAAACCCCAAAAGTTTGCATCATTTTCATTCCAAAGGGCAAGGAATTGTCTTACCCCGCTAATAAGCATTTATATAACCCACCAACAAAAATGTTACGGTTTTTATCTTGGCAAAGGAGGAAGGAAATCAGACATGTGCAATAACATACTTCAGGAGGTCAGCTGGTAACTTGTGCCAAAAAAAAAAAATTAAAATGGGACATAGAAACAGATTAAATTGCTGTTTGGCTTTTGCTTTAAAACTAACCCATCCCACTCTGGTGTCTCTCCTATTTCCAGGCCTGTTGCTGCTTTTGCAGGGGTCCTCCACAGTGCTGGAAGTCACAGAAAGAAGAGTTGCAGCTGAAGGGTCCTCCGTACTGATGCACGCGCCAGATATCAAGAACGTAAACTTCACCGAGTGGGAATACATAAGAGACACCACCCCGGAATTCATCCTGCAGTACTACGCAGATTACCCGTCTCCAACCATTTACTCAGCTTACCAAGGCAGAGTGATTTTCTACCCAAAGAACGGCTCGATTCTCCTGCAGAGGTTACAAGAGACCGACAGCGGCATCTATAAAGCAACGGTTGATCTGATGCAGGATAAAGCGCGGACAACCCTCCTTGAAGTTATCCGTAAGTCAAAGGTGTTGAGAGGATGGTTTTCTCAGGCAAAGATTCGCTGGTCAAGGCAGCTGACAGGTCCACAAGATGGAAACCAGAATAGAGTCATAGAATCTGTCATGGTTTGGGCCGGGCTGGCCACTAAAACAAACAACAGATGCTCTCTCTTACCTCCCTCCCCTTCAGAGAACAGAGAGCATCTCCCTTCAGAGGAGAGGAGAGGAGAGGAAATGAGGGAGAGGGAAAGAAACACAGCTACTTTAATGAAATATTATTAATAAAATAATAATGAGAAAAAGAATGAAATATTAATAAGAAAAATAATAAAATATATACAAAACTGTATCAAGCTCCCAGGATGATGATCACATCACCAGCAGGCACTGGGAAAGTCCCAGTCTGGACTCAGCGATGGATGGGAGCTGGATTCCAGATCTGGATTCAGGAATGCACGGATCCGGATCAAGGACAGACTAACAGACAGAGTCCTCCTTGGACGCCGGCCATTGAAGAAAGAGGGCTGACCCTTTGATCCCTCAGCTTTTATACTGAGCATGAGGCAGATGGGATGGAATACACTGTTGGTCAGTTTTGGGTCACCTGTCCTGTTCGCTCCTCCCCACAGGTGGGACCCCTCTGGGCTTTTCCGCATCCGACCCTCCGACGGGGCAAATAACAAAGTGAGCTGCCCTTGGGTGTTTGAGCAATGAGTATAAGCAAGAGCCTCTCCGCATACCATTCCTTGGCATCAACTATAAACACAGGTCTGCTAGAAGCCAACACTGTCTGAAAAATACGCCGTTAATTTCAGAGAGTTAGTTAGTTAGAAGGGGCTTAGCTGAAAAGTAAAATCGCTGAAAAGAAAAGAATATCTCAAGTTGAAAGGGACCCATAAGGACCATTAAGTCCCGCTCCCTGTTCCTCAGGGCTGCTCTCCAGCCTGTCGTCCCCCAGTTTGTACATATAACCAGGATTACCCCAACCCATGTGGAGAATCCAGCACTTGCTCTGGTTGAATTTCATACGGTTGGTGATTGCCCAGCTCTGGCCTATCCCGATCTCCCTGTAAGGCCTCTCCACCCTTGAGTGGAGTCCACAGCTCATCCTGGTTTAGTATGATCAGCAAACTTACTTAACGTACATTCGACATCCAGATAATTTATAAAAACATTAAAGAGCACTGGCCCTAAAACTGAGCCCCGGGGAACGCCACTGGTGACTGGCCACCAGTCTGATGTCACGCCATTTACTACAACCCTTTGAGCCCGACCCGTCAGCCAATTGCTCACCCAACGTATGATGGACTTGTCTAGCTGTGTGCTGTGACATCCGTCATAGAAGGATGCTGTGAGAGACAGCATCAAAAGCTTTGTTAAAACCAACAACCCCCCCCACATTTACTGGCTTCCCATGGTCAACTAGATGGGTGACCTCGTCATAAAAGGAAATTAAGTCAGTTAAGCAGGACTTTCCCCTCGTGCCCAATGAGTTTGTTGTCTCTCAAGTGATTTTCAGTAACTCCCAGAATAACCTTCTCCATAATTTTACCATGCACTGAAGGGAGACTGACAGGCCTGTAATTAATTACCGGGCTCTTCCTTCTTACCCTTCTTAAAAACCGGGGCAACATTTGCCAGCTTGCAGTTGACTGGGACCTCTCCAGGTTCCCAAGATCACTGTAAAATAATGGAGAGAGATCCTGCCATACCATCAGTCAGGTCTCTCAGCACCCTGGGGTGAATCCCATTGGGTCTACGTGCATCCAGCTCGAGCGGCGAGTCTCAAACTAGAAGAGGATTTCTGGTTTCATCGCTGCCTTGAAAGACACAGATTGGAAACCCTAAAGGAGTTGCTGAGAAATGGCAGAGGGTTTTTTGCAACTGAGTCTGGCTGTGGGTTGAGTTCCTGGTTGGGACATCAGGCTGTGTGGTACCTTCATCCTGGAGTGAAAGAAATGGGGAATACCTTCTGCCTTAACTGTTATCTAGTAGTTTTGTCATGAACAGCTGCTCACAGGAAGAGTATGGCATAAAATGCCCTCAGGAGACAGGATTTCTGCTCACATTTGATGAGCAAAACAAATGCCACAGTAATGATTTGAGGAACTCAGGAGCTGCAGGTTGTGTCTGGTCCCTTGGATCCGGGGCCAGAAGCTCTTTGGTAGCAATCCCAGAATAAGCTGCTTCCTCACCAACCGCCTCACTCTGGATCAGATCCTGACATCAGCTGGGTTTATGGGTGCTTTTCTCCAGAGAGTGGGTCTGCCAGCCAGATGTGGCTGATCTCCTGTGGCTCCCTGCAGGAGCTCCCTCTGCGTAGCTCCAGGCCTTGCAGACTGTCCTCCTTCCCACCAGCATTGCCTTTCTCTGTCTCTGAATTTCCCTGAAAAATAAACAGAGATGAGATCTCACCCTGTTTTGAACCGCCCTTTCCTGGAGCTCAGCATCACTACATGAGCATACTGCGTGTAGGACAGCCAGGACCTCAGGAGCATGTGGTTGCTCTCAAGTGGAAGCCCAGATGTAGTTAAGCGCAGCCCTGATCGGTGCAGGTACCTAAACGTTAGCTGAGGGATTGAGTCAGGCCTCCTTTTGCACATGGCGGGGTCTCCAGCGTGCAAGGCTTGCTTCGCTGTGCTTTGGCCCATGTGGAGTTGGACAAGTTTAAACGCAGGCAGCAGCAGAGTCCAACATTGCTGCTCTTTGGCTGAACTTCATGACTTCTTTGACCCCTCCCGTACTTCCACAGCTGTGTGGGAAAAGCCTTCTCCTCTTGGGACACCCCATGCCAGTCAATGTCTGGAAAGACCCTATGATCACTTCCCAGCATAAATCCAATTCACAGCTCTTTCAGGTCGGTATCTCTGAGCCCAGGGTGTCATGCCTGATCTCCAAGGGTTGGTAGTGTCCATCCTAGGGGTGGTATGGTGGCAGAGACCGGGACATCTGCTTTCTGCTTTGAACTTGGTGGATGTTGCCCTGCTCCTGCGCTATCCTGTCTCACTCCAAACCAACCTGGGGTGTAAATCAGAAGGGAAGGACCTGCTCGCTGCCCAAGGGGCTCAGTATTCTTGCACGTCAGCTAGTTTTCAGGTCCAAAGCAAGGCAGTTCTCATGCTCCTGGAGGTGCTACCACGCTGCTCTCTGCTTTTCAGAACCTGTGCCCCAGCCCGAGCTCCAGTGCAGTTCGAACCTGGCAGGTTCACTCATCAACTTGGTCTGCATGGTGCCAGAGGGAACAGCGACTTCCATCTCCTGGAAGAAGGACGGACGTCCCCTTCCCTCTGAAAAGTTCTGTCAGCTCTCTGCAAACCACAAACTGCTGCAGATA
Organism: Ibidorhyncha struthersii; assembly: GCA_013398815.1. NCBI lineage: Eukaryota > Metazoa > Chordata > Aves > Charadriiformes > Charadriidae > Ibidorhyncha > Ibidorhyncha struthersii. The sequence continues at coordinate 19,298 of VZSZ01004709.1, read as the reverse complement.
AGGAATGGAGAGAAGTCGGACTGCGGCTCCTACTCCTGCAATGTCAGCAACGTGATAAGCTGGAAGGAGGCAGTCCTGAACCTGACGGTGACAGGTTGGTCTTGCCCTGCCTTGGCAGGCCCGGCAGTTTGTCATGTTGTCACAGGTCCACCAACTGTCTCTCATGGGCTTTCCTCAGCAAGAAAGACCCAGGACCCGTCCCTCGAGTTTTCCAGCATTTTGCAGTATCGTGGGCTCGCCGCTCTGTGTTTCAGGGTTGTTCCTTCCTGCCCTGCCTTGCAGGTCTCACGCCTGCTTTACGCCACGTGCAGAGGCTGGCCATCGTCGCACTGATTATCGTCACTGCCTCCGCCATCAGCTTCATTGTCCTGCTCTGTCAGCTGAGGGAGCACAGGTTCGGTGAGTGCCAGGACTGTTCTCCAGCCCCCAGACTAAACCCTTCTCTCCCCACCATGGACAGGGTGGATGGCAGAAAGCCTCAGCCAAGGTCCTTCTCCCCTGTTGTCCCAATTCACTTCAGTAGTGGGAGAAAACGTGCTCAGCTCATGATTTTTTTTGTTATGCCTCTGTAGCTTGCACAGGAAATAAAACTCCCTAGAAGCAGCTAATCCCAAATGGTTTTGTGAGAGATGGAGCCAGGAATATCACAGTACCAAGCGCACGAGTCATTTCTCGGGCATCCTTGGGAAGAATTAAAAAGTGCAGGCTGTGTGGGAAGAACCTTCCTGCCTGGAGTTGGCCAAAGATCACCTCTCATGGGTTTTGGTGACCAAGCACACTGGTGTTTGAATCCGTGCCCGAGGAGCGTACGGGCTAACATGGGTGCTTCTGTAGCAAAGTACATATTGATTAACAGAAAACAAACCTAAAGACGTAGCCAGCAGCAAGTCCTCCCGCAGAGTCTTTGTAATCTGCTAGTGCCTTCTTCTACCCACCGGGAATAATCCCCAGAATAACGGAGACCACCTGGAGAGCAGAGGTGAAGCCCTACAGCTGGCAGGAAAGTTCTCCCACCTGTATTTATCTCTCAGCGTTAATGCTGGGGCCATGTGCAGGTTGTGGCGTTGGGTGTTGCCTTTGGAGGTAATCCACTCCGAGGAGCTCTCCGTGCCTGGCCCTTGTGGCAAGAGCTTGTGGTCTCCAGGGGAAACCCAGCACTTGTCAGGTAGCTACAGAAGGCAATAACTGGGGCAGAAGCATTGTGAAGTGTCTCTTGAGGTGGAATTGGTGTCTGGTTTGTTTGGGGTGTGGAGCAACCCCAAATCTGCCTGGTTTCTCCTGAAGTCAAACAAAGCCCTTGAAAGTCCACCAGGTTTTCTCTTCAGGGTTTCTAAACCTCAGGGCTTCAATTATTTACAACAAAAACCTGTGCTTGTTGTTTATCTTCCCTTTGCAGGCTGCACCCATCCTGTTTGTGTAGTACTGACTATGTTTGCCTTTTTGTCCCAGGAGAGGAAGCGTCGAAACATGTAATTTTGTCCGCCCACGTACTGCTGTGTATCTCCTGTCTTCTCCTGCTTGCCACCTCCATCATCTGGATGCAGGAGGAAGGTAGGATTCGTTTAACCTGCTTTGTTCTCGATTCCTTCAGCATCTCATCTTTCTTTTTCCTCCAGCTCTTCACAGTAGCATCTTTGATGTAGTGGTATTTGATTCGTAAAAACTGAAGTTAGGCCTCACTGCTCTGTAGCCTTCAGGCTCTTTCTCTGCTCTTTTGAAACCAAAGGCCTACATGTGTCCCTTGGCACTCTTCAGGTACCACTACCTCTTCTCCAGGACTTCTCAGAAATTAAAAAGCAGTTCAGATGTCACTTCCACCAGACCTCAAGGGACCATGGGTGATGAACACAAAGCTCGGCTGTTCTAAAACTGCTCCGTAGCCAGTTCTTCCCTGCCCTGGGCTGAGGCTCCCCATCTCTCGTGCCATGGGTGCTTGTTTGCTACATGCCAAGCTGCAAGCAGACCTTGAGGCAAACAAGCCCAAAGAAACCACCCCTGAAACATGTGGGTCTTCTCCACCTTCTCTGTTGGAAGAAGGATGTGTCCAGTTCTGGGCTCCCCGGCTCAGGAAGGACAGGGAACTGCTGGAGAGGGTCCAGCAAAGGGCTACAAAGATGATTTGGGGATTGGAGCATCTCTCTTATGAGGAAAGGCTGAGGGACTTGAGGCTTTGTAGTCGGAGAAAAGGAAACTGAGGGGGGATCTTATCAACACTCATCAATACTTAAAGGGAGGGTGCCAGGGGGATGGGAACAGTCTTTTTTCAGTGGTGCCCAGTGACAGGACAAGAGGTAACGGGCACAAACTTGACCGTAGGAAGTTCTATCTAAACCTGAGGAGGGACTTCTTTGCTGTGAGGGTGGCAGAGCACTGGCACAGGCTGCCCAGAGAGGTGGGGGAGTCTCCCACTCTGGAGCCATTCCAACCCCGCCTGGACGCCGTCCTGTGCCACTGCTGGAGGTGCCCCTGCTCTGGCAGGGGGTGGCACTGGGGGAGCTCCAGAGGTCCCTTCCAACCCCCACCATTCTGTGATTCTGTGAAGGATGCTGCCTATGTCTACATTTATAATAAATATTGTTTGCTACCAACTTCCAGGAAAAAAACTGTTCTCAGCTGTAGGATATGGTCCCTTGGCCAGCAGCGCCAAACCAGTCCTGCTTCCAGACCCATCCCCAGGCCATGGGGACCCTTCTGGGCTGCAGGCTGCAGTCCTGCTCCTGCTGCACAGCGCCGCTGCGGGGGGGTGATGGACCCTGCGCTCCCAAGCACAGCAGTTGGGTGCAGGGTGACCACAAGCCGACTTTCCTTGCCTCGTTCTCAGACCTCCACTAGTTTCCATCTCACCTTCTGGTTTACTTCTGCTCCTGCAGGTCTTTCTGCTGCCTTTGTCTTGCTTGGGCTCTTCGTCTTCGTGGCGGCAATAGGAGCTGCCCAGGCGGCAGCAGCAGTGGTGTGGAGACCAGTAGCTCTCAGCTGCTTCAAAAGCAAAGTGTGTAAGTTGCTGTTTATGATACAAACCTCTGATGGAAAAGGCCTGATAAGAGCCCAGAAGTAAACTCCTTAGCTTCTCACTCCCCAGAAGGAGCGGAGGCTCGGCACGCTGCTGTGGCTCATGTCCAACAACATTGCCCACACTTTGCCCACCCTCCCACTGAAGCCCGGCTCCTCCACATGCCAGCCTGCACTCCTTACACATTTTTTCTCTCATCCCTCAGCAGTTTTTCCCTCCCCCAGGGCACCGTGTTATCCGGAACTCTGCAGCCCCCACAACACTGACTGTCAACTTGTTGTTCTCCACCCTCTTGCTCCACGATATCCAGCGGCTCCATGGTAAGGGGTAGCCCAAGTTTGCGCCGCTCGTGTCCTTGCTCGTCTTTCTTCTGGGGAGCAGTGGGGTATCTGGGGGGGGGTGGCTTCACTCAGGGCAGAGAGAGTCCCCAGGTGTCTTTGCACGGCTGGTCCAGTGAGAAATCTTGTTGTAGTTGACGTGGTGGTGGCAGCTTCACACTGAGCGGGGTGGTTGTAGCTGTTATGTAGCAAAGCAAGGTTCACCCTGGTGGCTCCATGATTTGAGACACAGGGATCCCCCCCTCTCCATCGCATAGGAAGTCCCTGGACTAAATTCACGGTGCCTAAATATTCAAAGGTGGGAGTTGGCCAGAGGAACAACTGCTGACAAGTTCTCCCTTTCTCTTCGGCAGAGCGAGGCTGCTCGGAGGCCATCGACCTGGCCACCAGCTGGGTCGCTGCTGTGGTAGCGGTCCTCGTAATGCTGCTGCTCCTCCTTCTGTGGTGTAAGTAGCGCCGCAGTTTCCTTCCAGCAACGGTAACGAGCTGCTCAGCCACGGAGAACCCCCAGGCTCAGCTCTCATACCCTCTCCTGGCAGTGGGCATGAGGAAAAGTGCTTTCTCTTAGATAAAAGCCACACTTTTGAAGAGCGGGACTGTCCAGATCAGCTGAGGACCCAACTCTGGTGTCCATCCTTTTAGCAAAGCCACAGTAGGCACTGGTCCCTGCCTGCAGTCCTTGCCAGCACCTCTGCTTTGTCCACAGATGCTCAAGGAAAGCAAGTTTCTCCTCCAGAACGTCCTACCGTGGTCTTCCCTAGCGATAGCCATACCCTGGTCAGAAAGACCTCAGCTATGGCAAGCTTTGGGAGGAGAAAACTATCTGACAAACAGGCAGAAATAGGTTTGGGGACATCTTATGACCCAGGAGAGCAGCTGACCAGTCATCCCAGTGAAGTGGGGCTTGCAGACTGAGCTCTGGGGTGTGAGGGAAGAGATCAGGGAGGTGATTTCCCCATGTCTGCTCTGGGTTTTCCAGCTTCCTCTTTTAAAGTTCCTGGTTTCTGTGGTCTCACCATGTGAATGCCTTTGTTGTGACAATGAGCAATTGTGTCTGGCCTCCCCCTGCACAGGCTCTGCGGTGGCCCGGTCTCGATGACCGGTTGACCTTCCTGAAAAGGCTGGCTCAGCTTTTGGGATCACACGTAACATCTCAGGGAACTGGCAAGAAGGAGGGTCAACAGCACGTTGAGGAGAGGATGCACTCGAGGCGGGGATTGAAAGGGGACTCTCGAGCTTTCCCAGAGAGCACAGAGCATTTCCGAGGCTGAAATATAGGAAATATTGCACCGAGCCCATACAGCCAAAGGGAGGCAGGTTAGAGCTGCGGGGGCCTGTGGGCAAGGAGGGTGTCTTTGGCAGAATTCCACTCTCCATGCTGCCTTCTTTCTTTCCCCCCCCAAAATGGGGCTCTCCTCGGTTTGGAAACAGGACCTCTGCCCAGTGAATACCTCCCGTCTTCATTGCTCCCTGCAGCCAGCTTTTCTTCCCCCGTCCCATGAAATACGGGGTGCAGCCCGAATTGCCGGGGTGTTGTTGGAAACCCAAGAGTTACTTGGCTTTTCCTTTATTTCCAGGTAACAGGAATAAGCGGAAGAAGAAGATGATGAAAAGCCAGCAAGCCACCCCGAACGTACAAGCCATGGCCACCTCGGTAACTCACTGCCATTAAGCTGGTTGCCTGCTATTGCAAATTCTTATTATTTAATGATGAATATTTAAATCACAATGAATATTTATGAATATTTAATTCTTAATAACAAGGAAGCATCTGCCTCGCCTTCCTGCAGAATGCTATGGGCTTTGTCCCTACCCTGGGGGGTGACACAGTGAGCCTGCTGGTGGCCGGTGCTGTAGTTCAGCTCAGTCCCATAGAATCATAGAACAGTTTGGGTTGGAAGGGATGTTAAAGGCCATCTTGTTCCACCCCCCTGACCCAGGTAGGGACACCTCCCCCCAGCCCAGGTTGCTCCCAGCCCCGTCCAACCTGGCCTTGAACACCTCCAGGGATGGGGCAGCCACAGCTTCTCGGGGCACCCTGCGCCAGGGGCTCACCGCCCTCAGAGTGAAGGATTTCTTCCTTAGATCTGGTCTAAATCTCCCCTCTTTTAGTTTAAAGCCATCACCCCTTGTCCTGTCACAACAGGCCCTGCTAAAATGTTTGTCCCCATCTTTCTTCTAAGCCCCCTTTAGGCACTGGAAGGGGCTCTGAGGTCTCCCCGGAGCCTTCTCTTCTCCAGGCTGAGCCCCCCCAACTCTCCCAGCCTGTCCTCCCAGCAGAGGGGCTCCAGCCCTCGCAGNCCCTCGCCCTGCTGGCCACGCTGCTGGGGATGCAGCCCAGGGCGCCGGGGGCTTTCTGGGCTGCCAGTGCACATTGCCAGCTTGTGTCCAGCTTTTCACCCCCCAGCACTCCCAAGTCCTTCTCCTCAGGGCTGCTCTCCATCCCTTCATCTCCAGCCTCTATGGATACTGGAGATTGCCATGACCCACGTGCAGGACCCTGCACTTGGCCTTGTTGAACCTCACGAGGTACACATTGGCCCGCTTCTTGAACTTGTCCAGGTCCCTCTGGGTGGCATTCCCATGGGACCCGTGGGGTCACTACCATGTCCTGGGGAGCTTCCCTGGTTGTGGGGGTGCGGTGGACGATGCCCCGAGCGCTGCAGTTTCGCCTGCCTGTGCCAGCACCGCAGGGATGTGCTCGGCTGCCCAGAGAAGCATCTCGGTGTGCCAAGTATGCCAGTTCTCAGGGCCACTGCAGTTTGATTTGGGTAAAAACATACTCTTCTACTATGCCTAACGCCAAAATAGCTATAAGTAAGGCAAAGGAAAAGCACAGGTCCTTCACCCACAACATCAACATAGATAAAATGGCTCCCGTACTCGCTTCTCTCTCTCCCTCTTCCACCCCACTGCCTCGGAGAAACCTCCCTCACTCCCACGCCGGCCCCATCCCCGCCTGCCTCCCCT
>VZSZ01004708.1:0-21069 GCA_013398815.1 Ibidorhyncha struthersii | reverse complement strand
TCAAATCATGACCTTTTCCTTTCAGGAATTCCTCCACAGTATATGATAACCTTGGGGATACAAGCATTGCTCTTAAGATGCGATCCATTCAAGTAAATTTAGGTGGGACACAAAAATGGGGGAAAAATGAGTGGCCCCCCAAACGAATAATTCAACATTACAGACCGGCAACTTGGAATCCTAACGAGCTCATTGCCGGGGCAAGAGAACCAATCTACAACCTAAATCGAATAATTAGGCTACAAGTGGCTTTAGAGATCATTACCAACAAAACCACTGATGCAATAGATCTGTTCAATTGACAACCTCAACAAATGCACACGGAAATCCTTCAACACCACATGGTTCTAGATTATTTGTTGGCTGAGGAGGGAGGGGTGTGTGGAAAATTGAATGTCTCTAGCTGTTGTTTAGAAATAGACGACATGGGTGAAGTAGTTCTCCAATTAACCAAAGATATCAGAAAAATAGCCCACATCCCTGTCCAAACCTGGAATGACTGGAGTGGCGATTTATGGTCCTGGCTACCAGGGACACCATGGGTCAAAAAAATAATATTGTACTTGATGTGTGTAGCTGCCACCCTAATGTTCTTACCCTGTATAATTCCCTGCTTTATTCAGCTAATCCAATATGTCATGTCGAATATGCAATTTGTTCCTACAGCCTCAACCCAATGGCATAAAGAAAATCCGTGCCATCCATCGGCCACAATCTACCTCAATATTTATAATTTAAACCCATTCCCACTTTATTGTAGAGAAAGAAAATGCATATTGATACCCATATTATACTTGCCTGCCGATTTGTACTTGTTGTAACAATTACTTACCTTGTTGACTCAATCCCAATGTTTGCTCTGTAACGCTAAACCTTGTTAAAATTTTTCGAGAATAAGCTTACATTGACCAATATCTTCATTTGCTCCCTGTTAAAGCAATTTCCTACCCAAACCCTTATTGTTCCTTTCTTTTTCTTTTTTTTTTTTTACCTTCCCACAATTTCCCTCCACCCTCCCCTCTCTGGGTTTTCTTTCTTTCTTTCTTTCTTTCTTTCTTTCTTTNTCCTTTCTTTTTCTTTTTTTTTTTTTACCTTCCCACAATTTCCCTCCACCCTCCCCTCTCTGGGTTTTCTTTCTTTCTTTCTTTCTTTCTCTTTCTCTCTCTCTCTCCCTTCTGCCACCAAGCTGCAACGTTGAGCCACGGGGTGGTGTAGAGAACCTACACCAAATGCGGTTTTGTCTTGACATTGCCACTGTACCCCCATCTCTCGGAATCGAGCACCAGGCTTCAAGAAAACCATCTCCTCCACAATCTTGAGATAAACAACTTCGTGCACCTGCACAGGACCACAGGCGCGAAAGGAGCAGGAGAAGGCTTCTAGGGGGACAGCGCATCTGGCACGTACCACATGTACGCATTTGTGATCTGTGCATGAGCGAAAAGACCCTATATAAGTATCACGCACTCTTTGATGAGGGGCTTCTTTTTCTCCACCTCCACTCCGCCTTGTGCATTCCCGGACCCCAGCCTCAAAGAAGCGTGTGACCATTGAGGACCTTGCACAGAGCCAGAACAGGATCATTGGACTCAGAGCGGTGGTAGTGAACTTCTTTTCTCTCAACTCTCTCTCTCTCTCTGTCTACCTCTTTCTCTTCTCCCTCTTCCCTTCCCCCTTGGCTTCCCTTCGCCCTCCTCCCGCTTTTTCTAACAAAATAAAGTCAAATGTTGTACGATATCTGACCGATTTCAGTGTCTTAATCTCGTCTCTTGGGATCGTAACAGAACCTCCCTGATATCAGATCGGGACAGCTGGTCAGGGCAGTGAAGGTCTGTTAGTGCCCTAACAACCACCAGAAAACGATATTTATTACAAAAATGTGACACACACCTTCTTTAAGCTTTTCTACTCAGTTCTTTATTTTTCAGTAAGAATTTCTTGCACAATTGTTTTTCACAGATGGATCTAAGTGTTCACTTCTTGTTTACGCTTTATATGAAACATAGGCTGGCTGCACTTTGCAAAGGTACTTTAAGTACCAGGTTGTAAAGCTAAGGATCATTTGACTTAGCATCAAAAAATCACCTGCAATGTCTTAGAACCTGAATAAGATGGTGATTTGACTGACACAGGATCCTTTTCTGAAAGGAAGAAAGCACTGGCAGATGTCTACATTTCAAAAGAGATGTACTTGTACAAAGCAGCAAGAGGATGCTCTTTACAAAGGAGAGTCTCAGACAAAAAAGAATGGCTCTTACAATGTTGTGTCAGAATAAGTGTTTGCCTTGTCTTCTCTCTTCAAAGAGAAAACCCTATAGTTTTAAATGTTTTCTCCTTCCACAAATGATATTATTGATTTTTTTTCAAAAGGTTGAACAGGCCTCTTTCGGGTCTGACCAAAAAAATACTTGATCATCCTTCTGTGTAGGTGCTTGAATGTGGCAATTTGCAGAGGTCCATTCCAGTCTGTCTCTCTAGCATTGTACTTATTCCTCCTGGGGCTAATTTTTCTTCATAAATATTCCAAAATCATCAGTCTTCACACATTATAGAGAAATTTCATAGGAGCAAAAGACTGTGAAGAAGTTATAACTTTTTCTTAACCTGTGTTTCTCCTTAAAGAAGATAATCTGGTTTTGTCTTAAACTCTTTTAAGATTAAGTAACCTTGATGTATGTGTTTATTTATAAATATTTTCCATCTCTTCCAAGGCTTCTGTGTGAGCCGACACAGGCAGGATGCAGGACCAACCACAAAACCACGGATGAAAGGCAAGGAACAAATTTAATCTCAATACCTCACAGACTGGGGTATCTCTGAAGCAGCACACAGGCAGAGGCATGTAAATAGGGAACACAGGCACCGCGGAGCGAGACAGTCCTTGTTAGCAAGAAAGTGAGAGAGTGCGAGCTTGAACCTGTTGTTCTTGCCTGTATTTCAAGGGTTCAAGCAGGTGTAGCTTTCCACTGTGCTTTGATCTTCTGCAACAGCAGGGCAGAAATCTCAAGCATGTTCGATATAGGTGCCCCTGAGTTCATCACAAGCCTACATTATCTAAGTGTGTATATTCTACTTGTCAAGCACATAAGACAAAACAATTAGAGTGATACGTGTTTTCCAGCAGCCCATGTGTGAGTCACTTGAGCGTGCTTACAATTCTCCTTGACAATCTTCCATTATTTTTCCACAGCTTCATAGAATAACTGCCTCAAACTCATTTGTATGAGCAACAAGTTTTCAATAAAGTATAACAACATAGCATGCCGTTGTAATTGATCTACTTTTCCACAAAAATATATTCATAACAATCAGCATATTAATTAGCTATTTGGCCACCCTTATGTAACTCTATAACAATATCAAAAAGACAAGAACGACCTGTTCAAGGATGTTATAGAAAAAATATAATCCCTTTAAAGACTACATTAAATCTAAACAGTTTTTGATAACTGTTAAAGTCTGAACAATATTTTGAGAATGGGATGGCTTTTACACAGGAAATCAGAAAAGGAATTTCAACTTGCAGTAGAAGTACAACTCAACTGAATGAAAAACTGAATTTACAAAGTTCTGAGATTCCTATCACCAGTTCATGCATGATAATCCTGCAAAGTATCCATCAGTAGATCACATATGTATAAATTGAAGATGCTGTAAAATTATTGAAAGGGAAATTCAAATTGTAACTACTCAGCAGTTTTAATTTGTGACTGATGAGTGATCTGTCATGGAGGGCAAGAAGGCCCAACTGCAGAAGGGGTTAAACTGGCTGGAAGCCAGAGACAGAATGAGTGAAGTTCCCTGGGTGAATGGGACTAATGTTTTTTGTGGTCAAAAGGGGATTCTCCCAAGCTTTTCTGCGGGCAGCCAGTGGGGAAAGGCCAGGGCAGTGCAGGGACCCGCAGTGAGCTAGCAGCTCCTGTGAGAGCAGCTGACAAGGCCGGGGCAGGGCCAGCAGCAACAGCGGCCACGCCCACTCCCCTAAAAGGCAACCCAAGGGAGCACAAACGACCAGGACAACTCAACAGTTTGTGTGGAAGGGCACGTGGAAGGGCATGCAAGAGTGGTGTGGAAAGGTCTGCCAGCTCAAGAGGGGAGTTCAGCTGGTGAGAGGGAGATTAGCCATATTCTCCACCCGGCAGAAAGCTACGTCCTCTGCACTTGCCAGAGCAGATGTAAACACACAGACAGAGCTTCCATGGAAACATTCAGCCACCCAGGTCTCAGGCTGCGGGGAGTGCCACAACTTTACACTGCTAATGGGTGGTAGTAGAGATGACGGCTGTGTGAGGTGTGACCAGGTGGACGATCTGCTCAACCTGGTGGCAGAGCTAACAGAGGAAGTAGAAAGAATAAAGAGCATCAGAAAGTGTGAGAAAGAAATAGGTTGGTGGAATCATTCTCTCCACTCTGAGAGAGAAGCAAGGACAGACACCAGAAAAAACGCAAGATCAAGGGGATCCCGTGTCCTCTCCCTGCCAGGCTTGAAGGCAGTGGCCAAATGAAGAGCTGTGAATGGAGGCAAGTCCATGCTAGGGGTGGCAGGCAAACCCCCCTCCTTGCCCACCTCCCCTACCCAGGTGCCACTGTACAATTTGTATGAGGCTGTGGATGAGGTAGCTCAGCCCATGGATGATGTGGAAGATGGTCTGATTACACCAGAGAAGTTGGCAGTATCGGAAAAGCCTAGTCCCCGTTTAATGACCACCTCCACAAAGAAGAGAAGATAGGTTGTAGTTGTGGGTGACTCCCTTCTGAGGGGAACAGAGGGGCCAATATGCTGAGCAGATCCTCCTCTTAAGGAAGTATGCTGCCTCTCTGGGGCCCAGGTTACGGACATCACTAGGAAACTTCCTAGCCTGGTACAGTCCTCAGATTGTTACCCACTGCTGCTTTTCCATGTGGGTGCTGATGAAGTGGCAACGTGTAGCCCAAGAGTGATTAAAAGAGATTTCAGGGCCTTGGGGTGGTTAGTAAGGGAATCCAGAGCACAGGTTATCCTTTATTCTCTTCGTCCAGTTATAAGCAGCAACATTGGAAGAAGCAGATGTGCTCAATCTGTTAATACATGGCTCCGTGGCTGGTGTCACCACCACAATTTTGGTTTTTTTTTGACAATGGGATGGCCTACATGGCACCAGGATTGCTGGCATCAGATGGGGTTCATCTTTCTCAAAGAGGGAAGAAGGTTTTGCTCATGAGCTAACAGGGCTCATTGACCGAGCTTTAAACTAGACTGAGTGTGGGAGAGAGTTATCAGGTTTGCTCATGACAAGCCAAGTGATGACACTGCAAGGTTTGGCGGATGGGTTGCTAGTGAGGGCCCTCAACCTGTTGCTCTGAGATGTGCTGGGTACACTGCAGCACACTCAAAGTCTTATGGAGACAAGCCAGGGGCTCCTGAGGCAATAGGAGCCAAGGGGAAACATGGATAAAACACTTCAAAGGAAGGCCACCTGGAGATAAGCACAAAGGATTTGCAGCCACTCCAGCCAGTAAATAACCTTCAATGGGGACCCAAATTAAGTGCCTCTGTGCAAAGGAAGATGGCATGGGGAACAAACAAGAGGAGTTAGAGATGTGCACATTGCTCCAGGGCTATGATCTCATTGGCATCACAGAGATGTGGTGGGTTGACTCCTATGACTGGAATGTTGGAATTGAGGCATACAGGCTCTTTAGAAAGGACAGGCAAGGGAGACAAGGAGGGGGTGTTGCCCTCTGTGCCAATGACAAATGCAGGGTCCATAAGCAGCCCTGAGGAGAAGGACTTGGGGGTGTTGGTGGGTGAGAAGCTCAACATGAGTAAGCAATGTGTGCTTGCAGCCCAGAAGGCCAACCGTATCATGGGCTGCATCAAAAGAAGTGTGGCCACCAGGTCAAGGGAGGTCATTCTGCCCCTCTGCTATGCTCTCGTGAGACCACACGTGTCCACCTTTGGAGTCCTCAGCACAAGAAGTACATAGACCCATTGGAGCGAGTCCAAGAGGGGAGCCATGAAGATGATCAGAGGGCTGAAGCACCTCTCCTATGAAGACAGGCTGAAAGAGCTGGGGTTGTTCAGCCTGGAGAACAGAAGGCCGCAGGGAGACGCTATCACAGCCTTCCAGTATTTGAAGGGTGCCTACAGAAAAGCTGGAGAGAGACTTTTTAGAAGGGTATGTAATGGTAGGACGAGGGGGAATGGCTTTAAACTGGAAGAGGAGAGATTTAGATTAGATATTAGGAAGAAATTTTTCACTATGAAGGTGGTGAGGCACTGGAACAGGCTGCCCAGAGAAATTGTAGGTGCCCCATCCCTAGAAGTGTTTAAGGCCAGGCTGGATGGGGCTTTGAGCAACCTTGTCTAGTGGGAAGTGTCTCTGCCTATGGCATGGGGGATGGAACTAGATGATCTTCAAGGTTCCTTCCAACCTAAACCATTCTATGATCCTATAAGCCTATGATTCTATGATTATGTGAGATAAGAAACAGACGTAGCATTGTCTTGTAGCCACCCTGGAATGTGAGTGTTCATGGGCCAACTTTGGGCAGTAGAGCTGGGCTGGGGAATGGATCCAAGGCTGTGCCCCGTGAAACTACTCATGGGATTGGTGCAGGTGTCAGGTTATGTAAGTAATCAACGTGTGATGCATCTTTGCAGACTCCTTGTAGAACCACTTATAGCAGCAGGACTCTACTCAATGCATTGTTCATTAGATTATTTTCTTTATATTTAAGCACAAACAAGTCTTTAATTCACCTTGAAGGGTACCTTAAAAATTCCCCAACATTAAACCATGCAAGGGTGGAGTTATGAAAAATGAATCTAGCCAAAACTGTGAAGAAATTGTGTTCATCTTTGATAAAATTATGGAAAGAGTGAAAAATTCCTCTAAACTTCTAATGTGTTTTTGCTGCATGCACTCAGTTCAGCCAGTTTTGTCTTATCTCTGTGAAGGGGAAAGAAAAGCAAAAAATAAGAAGCTATGAGGCTGCACAGAAAGCCGCCTTACTCAGTATTGCTCCAGCAACATGATCACTTCACAAAAAAACAAGCATTGCTGGTGGAATAAAATTCACAATAGCTCTGCCAAATAAATCAGTGCTTGATACAGAAACAGTACAGGAACAGAACAGTAAAATGCTACTGTAATTGAAATATTTCCTGGAGAGGAGACACGTAGGTGATTTGGATAAGCTGTGTGAACAAACTTGAATGTTGACATTGTTCATACTTTCTGATTTGTCTGGCTCAGCAGTACTCTAACAATCGTTCTTTCAATAACTAAGATCAATATATTCTTACATGTCACGTGGCTTTGTGAAGGTAAGTTACTCCTGGCCAAATACTCTGGATTATCCAAGGTAAATGAAAAGAAGCTTAATCATTCCATGCAGTATTGTCTCTACAATCTCCAAACACTGAAGCAAGACTTTGCTAATCACATGGAAGGAATCTTTCTACCACCAACTACAGAGGAATGCAGATAACAGAAACCCAGCGGGCAAAGGCTCTTGTAAGCCTATTTTAACCTAAGAGCAAAGCTTGCATGAATAGCAAGAAGATCTTTAAAACAGTGAAAATCACACTGGCTTTTTCATTTGTGGTAAGAATCTTTGTCTATGAGCATGTATTCCCTGCTCTACATTCACACAGGCAGATCCTATGACCTGGACCCTAACCCTCTGCATACTTCTCTGAGAGGATATGCAAGTTCACTTGTCCTAGGTGGTATGGATTGTGGCCCCAAAGGGCCTTGGGAGGCCTTTTCAGAGCCAGGTCCCACGAAAAGCAGTTGTAGTAGGTGGCTTGGATGACTTATTTGCCATGAAGAAAGGAGATCTAATTTCAAATACCCTCTCTGCTTCCCTCACACCTCAAGGAGGCGAGTTTTGCACCAGAGCTGTGGTCCCTGCTTTGGCTCAAGGCAGCCTATTCAACAACAGTGTGGGTTCACTTTGCAATTCACTTCACCTCTGCACTCCACATGCCTTCCAGTCCCATGTAATGTGATCAACTAAATTGCCTCATTAACAGACTGGTGTTATTCCTTTTAAATTTATCTGCATATATGTATTTAATTGGAATCTTCTAGTTGCCATGGCACCTTACTGCTCTTGAGCAAAGAGGAAGTTTGAGAATGGGTGATTCATTTATCCCTCTAAAAGGCTGAGGATAATGGAATACTCTGATTTTTCTCCTGCTTATGTGCCTCCCAGATGCTCTCTTGCACCCTCCTCACACAAGGATGACTGCACTACTCAGAGATGCGAGTTTCCTGGGTAGAGCAGTGTGCAATCCATTGGTCTAGGTACCTGGTTTGAGTGATATTGAATAAAAACCCTCTAAATCCCATAGTCATTCATCCATAGCTTTGGACAGAAATTATGAAGGTTTATTGGAAGGTTTCCATTCTGCTAACCGTGCCTTGAAGCAATGCTTCAAGAAAACAGCAAATACAGATTTGAGGACAGAAGGGTGTGGGTTCTCCAACATCCCAAGGAGAATTTCATCCAGATAAGAGACCATGATGGAAATTCAGTGTATGATGTGAGCTCTTGGGGGCACTAGTGTAGGGGTGGATATGACTTGTTTGTGCAGAACTTAACAGGACAGGTTTGCTGAACTACCACTACATTTCAGGTCTTTTTCCCTGGCTACCTGGCTGATTCTTCTTTTTCTCACAGATAAGTTAACTGGTCAGGTTAACAGGGACTTTGCAGGGGAGAAAGATGCCTTCTTCCGAAGCATGGGATACAGGCTTCTTCCTAGAGGTTTGCTGTGCTTTTCCAGGAATTTTATTTACTAAATTCCGTACTCATGTAGTGCCTTTTGGACACTGCTAGTGCTTTTGATCCTCCTCTGTTTTTCTCCAGCATGTCACAGCTGTGAATTCTGGCCTTTTGCTGCGGGATGCTGCAGAGCTGTGTAACAGGGGAGGGTGTGCAGAGCAGATGTTCAGCAGACCCTGACGAACTGTACATCTGCTACATGACTGGGCATGTCTTCCCAGCTCAGCAAGCCTACGTATTCCCAGAGGTCGCTATTGCCCTGTGCCTGTCATATTTCTGAACAAACAGCATGTGGTAATCAGTCCTGCTCCCCTTTCTCCAGTGAATCTCGCTTCTCACTTCACTGGGACTGGAAGGAAGGCAAATGAGGCTGGCCCAGAAAAGAGATGTTAAATGGTCAGTCCACACGTGACTGATCGTTCTGTCAGTGGTACAACTTCTGCTTCCATAGTGGATGCTTCTAATTTTTAATTAGGAATGTGCTGATAGGAATATTCACAGACCGCTGGGTTCACAGGCCAATTATCAAAGCACTTCATGAAAATTTGTGCAAGTGATATGTCTCAGTTTGCTCCACAGTAAAGACAGGGTTTGCAGCTGTACTGTTGACCTCAGGTGAGTTCAGTGCCTTGATGAATATCCATATGATTTTTCAGTCTGCAGGCACAGCTGAGCAGAATTAGTCAGGTAAGCAGTAAAATATTCACCAAAACAAGTCAAAGAACATACGATATTTCACTATAAGCATCTCTGGAACCTCCTAGTCTTTTCCACCCTTTCTTGGTTTTTCCAGAATTCTCCATCAATCAATGATTTTTATTTTTTTCATTCATATACGTGTGTGTGTGTGTGTGTGTGTATATATATATATATATAAGGTCTTCTAAACACTGAATCTGCAGGTCTTGGAGATTCACAGGGACAGTCCATCAGTGCTGGGCTTCCATACCCGGTGGCTTCCATATGTGAATTGGACCTCAAAAATCAAAGAAGGAACCCACAAGACAGACTTCAAAATCAAGACACAAGTCCCCGAGAGGGGTACATCTGCCTGTGTACAATAGTGCACCTTTAATTTGCTTTGTGGTGTTTGAAAGCTGAAATTCTCAGTAAATCAAAAGGATCCTGTGGGAGAGGCTTTAAAAATGGAAGGCGGGGGGAGTCTGGGCATGGAAAACCTCTGGTGATATTGGAAGAGTTGACAATACTGCTCCTCCAGCCATTCTTCCCTTTGACACTTTCTTTCCTGCTGTGTATGTCCTTTTGGATGTGATGGAGAGGAGTGAGCTTTGCTTCTTTACTGGGCAGATTCTTGTCATTTAAAGGTAGAGCAATTCACTTAGCTCAGGATGGGGTTGCTGCCTTTGTTGCCAGCCAGTCTGGCTCCTCTCCTGATTTAGGCCCTGATTCTGTACTCTCAGTGAGTCATTGGACAGGCAGATGCTTCATGTAGCTCTTGCCACTCTATAAATCACGCTTCATTGCTTACAGTTGCAGAATAACACTAACCAAGAGCAGCCAAGGTGTTTGGAGTATCTGACATGTCAGCCTTGCATGCATGCAGAGCTGAGCTAAACTGCGCTGAACTGAGCTGAGCTGCAGGGCTTTGCAAAGCTGCTTTCAATTTGAAGATGAGCAGCCTGCTGATGATGCAACAGGAATGAATGCAGAGCCTTTGCCTACCATAAATGCCCTCTGTGCTTCAAAAATGAAAATGTTTTTTCTATCCCTATTCAGCAAGCCCAGCTTCTGCACCGTCCATTTTTTCCACTTAAAATATCAATAGCAACCTCTATGCAGGTAATTTCCAAGGTCTGACAGCCAAAGAGGGTTAATAGACTGAGGTATATCTGAAGGCCATCAATTCTTTGCAGGTACCATTAATCCCTAAGGAATGACGTGTACCTTAATCATTGTTGCTTAAGTGATTTTTTTCCTGACATTTGTTTGAAGTGATGTGGCAAGATACAAGTTATTACCTGAGTCAGCGTTCTCCACAGGAGGATTTTGATACATATATATACTTAAATTGTATTTTTTAAGGAGTTATTTTATTTTAAACATCTCCCACCTGCAACTAATTTGGTTAAGGCTGCTGAAAAAGCTCAGTTTTGCCTGTGATAAGAAGACAGGAGTGCAGATTCAGTTGTTTTCTCCTCACCAGTGTTTGGGGGTGGGGGGATGATGACAACAGGTACCTGCTTAAAAATTTTCCTGGGTATTTTTATGTTTGCACGCTTCAGATGCTGTTCTAACATTCATGGATCCTAACTACTGCCTTCATCACTGTTAACATGTATGCATAAGGCACAGACTCTGCAAAGACTGACATGAAAGGAAGAGGAAGGTTTGTGAGACCTTGAGGAGAGTGGAATGGATGGTATTGACTGAACAAAGGGAACATGATTTGTAAATGGCATATGTTGAGTTCTGGGCAGCATTAGGGCTGCTTTGTGCTATTTCTTCAAAACAAAGATGCCCTCAGACTATGGAAGTATCACCCCGCTGCAGTGGGATCTTCCAGCAGAATGGGCCCATGGTTGCAGCTTCTCCCATTGATCATGACTGGGGGCTGTGTCCAGGAGATGTCTGGATCACTTTCCCCACCCCCTGCCAGGAGGGGCTGTGAGCTGTGAGCTCCCACAACAGTGCAGGGAGCAGTGCAGGACTCCCTGCAGCCCTGGGGCACAGCCTCACTTCAAAGCCAACCTGTGGGAGAGGTTGGGTGAAGACCATAATTGCAGTTCTCTGAAATGCATGGAGCAGGCAGCAGTGGGAAATCTGAGGAGCCATGCTGCTGTCACAAGGCCACCTTCTTCCTGTGACAGTGTGGACCTTGCATGGGTCCAAAAGCCCCAGGGAGGAGAAGACAAGGGTTCCTGGCATTATTTATATATTGTGTGTTATATGGAAAGTAACACTTGGCAGAGCTGCCCCTGTCTCTAGTTCTGGATTTTCCCTTCCTGAAAGCTGTTTGACTAAACTAGTATGTAGCAGTGACAGCAGGTGAGATAGAGGAGTTTTAACTAAGGCATTTAAATTATGAAGGACATAGTTAAAGTTGCTCTCTCATATTATGAGAGAATAAAGGGGTCGCTGGATGAAGTTAATGACCAGTGCATTTAAAAAAAATTAGAGGAGTTACTTCCTCATGTGGTGTGAAGTCAGCCTATGGAATTTATTATCACAGCAGGTCAGGGAGTCAGTTGCTACAGGCAGACTGAAAAATGGACTGGATAATTTTATGGCCAATAATAACATTTGTAACTATGGCTGTGGGATACAGTGGGAGTAGGAGGTGGTGGTACTCTCAGTACACACTGATGGCAGCAGAGCAGCCAAGCAAAGTGTTTCTCTCTGGGTTCTGCTGAGTGGAAATGATGCTTTTTCCATTTCCCCTTGTCAGTCTGAGGGGTGCAGTGTGCTAAGATCAACTTACTCCGCCACCTGTCCTGAGGAAAGTGGGGTACCTTGTTCATAGAATCATAGTATTGCCTCGGTTGGAAGGGACCTTGAAAATCATCGAGTCCAACCATCAACCTAACACTGCCAAAACCACCACAAAATCATGTCCCTAAGCAGCACATTTACATGTCTTTTAAATACCTCCAGGGATGGCTTAACAACCCTTTTGGTGAAGAACTTTTTCCTAATATCCATCCTAAACCTAACCTGGTTTAACTTGAGGCCATTTCCTCTTGTGCTATCACTTCTTAATAGTGAGAAGAGGTTGACCCTGCTTCTCTACAACCTCCTTTCAGGTAATTGTAGAGAGCGATAAGATCTCCCCTGAACCTCCTTTTCTCCAGGCTAAACAACCCCAGTTCCCTCAGCTGCTCCTCATAACACTTATTCTCCAGATCCCTCACCAGCTTCATTGCCCTTCTCTGGACATGCTTCAGCACCTCTATATCTTTCTTATAGTGAGGGGCCCAAAACTGAACACTACTTGAGGTAGGGTTTTACTAGAGCTGAGTACAGGGGAATGATCACTTCCCTAGTCCTGCTTACCATGCTGTTCCTGATACAGTCCAGGATGCCATCAGCCTTCTTGGCCAACCGGGCACACTGCTGGCTCGTATTCAGCTGGCTGTCCACCAACACCCCCAGGTCCCTCTCCGCCAGGCAGTTTTCCAGCCACTTTTCCCCAAGCCTGTAGTGCTGTATGGGATTGTTATGACCTGACACTTGACCTTGTTGAAGTTCATACAGCTGGCCTCAGCCCACCGATCCAGCCTGTCCAGATCCCTCTGCAGAGCCATCCTACCCTCAAGCAGGTCAACACTCCTTCCTAACTTTGTGCCATCTGCAAACTTACTGAGGGTGCACTTGATCCCCTCGTCCAGGTCGTTGATAAAGATATTAAGGAGAACCAGCCCCTGTACCGAGCCCTGGGGAACACCACTTGTGACCAGCTACCAACTGGATTTAGCTCCATTCACTACCTCAGCAGCTTTTCAGCACAGACATACAGGGAATTATGTAGTCATGTTTGGTGGTTCTCCAGAGCTGGCTTGCCTTTTGTTTTCTATATCACTAAGGCCATGGACAGGCTTGCCTTACATACAGCATAAACCATAGTGACAACTGCTTATCAAAGTTGAAATCAGATGCCGTGACTCTCTCAGTTTGAGATAAAATGCCTCAGACAGAGCCCAGCAGCTGGGAATCCATAAGGTAGTCAAAGCAGATTAAGTAATTGGAAGATATTTTAAATATTTGAAACCTCTCAAATGCAAGGTGATTGAAATCTCTTTCAAATAGGAATTGCAAGCCAAGGTCTCTGTTTTTCAGTGCACTTGGAGGTCATGATTTTGTTTGCAATGTTTCCTCTATGGATGTATTATTGCACTGAGGTTTTCTTTAACAGTTTGACAAGCTGAACTCTGCCAGGCCTACAGAGTCAGGCAAGCATTTTAACTCAGCCAGGTTTCTACCTGACTAGAGAATGCTTTTAATCTCTGAAAGGCATGCAGGCTGTGCACATGTATACACAAACAGGGCTGGAGATATCCCGAACAATCAGAGTTCAGTTTGTTCTCCTGGGGTCAAGACTTATGACTATCAGAGGGATTATGATATAATTTTCCTCAGCACAGGGCTCTTGTTAAATCAATTCTCTCTCTTGCCCCTTTTCCACAACTTTAGGTAAAACATAGACTTTGTGTGTGTCCAATGGAGCAAAAGGAGAATAAATCAGCTGCTGCACAATGCAGCTTCTTGCCATGGGCCCTTAAAGCTAGGAACTCTGGGGAATGTATCTGAAAAGGTAAAATGAATATGATGGTCTTGGAATATGTTGTCAGAGCCAAGGAAGACCCCAGGAGGGTTTTGGAGGAGGCTCAGTATGCTGGGAGAAGCACGAGAGGCAGAAAGAGAAATGTTCCAGCAGAAAGAAATGTCTGTGGTATCTGGAGCCTTGGAAGAAAAGTGATGGCTGTGATGATGGAGATGTCAGACTAGGATGGAAAAAAGGAACAGAAATAACCGTGACATGAGTCTCTGGTGGCTATGATGAACAGCTGGGGAAGAGGGATGAGATATCTTCCAGGTGAGATATAAGCAGAAACTTTGTTCTCTCTTTTGCCATTAGATAGTGCACTGTGAAACAGGGTGTTATGTCAAGGTATTGCTAGCAACTTCCATGGAAACAGCCTGTTAAGAAATCTTTTGAGCTCTTAATTACAGTAGCATAAAAAGAAGATTAAAAAAAAAAAGGCAGAAATATCCATAATGTAAAAAGTAGTCAGAAGGTTTTCCACTCGTAGGTTTATTTTTTCCTTTTTCTTTAGCTGTAGAGAGTTTTCATATGGTTCACTCCCATCTCCCTCTCATCCATTCTCTTCTGCTGGCATCCTCTTAGATAGTATCAACAACAGCTCCAGCTCTGTTTTAACAGGAAAGCAAACAAACAAGAGATGTTCTGGAACATTTTTTATTTCTTCACATTAAGTCATATTTTGTGTCTCTGAAAGCAAAACTGGACAAACTGACACAGGAAGAAAACAAGAGGAGAAGAAGTGGCACAAAATATATCTTGTGTGCCTGGCTGACTGTTACTTGGAACCTTACTGCTGCAGGAAGACAAAGCAGAGGGAGATCCCACTGACCTGTTGTCCTGTTTTGAGGTAAAACAGGACCAATTTTGTTCAGTAACTTTACTTAGCCGGGCCTCTTCTAACTACTGAAATAAAGAGTATATTGTGCAGACAATGTTCGCTCTCTCAGAGTGATAAGACCAGTGTTTGTAGTTGATGCCAAGGAATGGCATGCAGAGCAGCTCTTGCTTATATTTATTGCTATAATAACCAAGGTCAGCTAACTTTGTTACTGAGGGATCAAAGGGTCATCTCTCTCTTTCTTCAATGGCCAACATGTGAGGAGGACTCTGTTCATCTGCCTTTGGTCCCGATCCTGAATCCAGATCCAGAATCCAGTTCCCGTCCATCACTGAGTCCAGCCTGGGACTTCCCCAGTGCAAGCCCGTGTCGTGATTGTCATCATGGGAACTTGATACAGTTTTGTATATATTTTATTATTTCCTTTTATTTTATTATTAATGTTTCATTAAAGTAGTTCAGTTCCTTCTAAACTCGTAAGTCTCCTTTTCCCTCCTCTGCCTCTCTCTTTGAAGAGGGGTAGAGTGGAGATCGGTCCCATCTGGGGTCCCCCATGTCCCCAGTAGCTGATTTGGCCTAAACCATGACACCTGTAAAATCACTGGTGTCATTCAAGTGATCTCACTGATCATGAGCACATTATGACATTGTAGAATAAGGATCTGGGAAACAAGGAAAAGGACACCTATGTGAGAATGAAAATAGGAATAAAGTCTGACAGTCAAAGAATCACTGCAAGGAGCCTCCAGAGGTCTCTGGTCCTGTCTCCCAGTATTGCCACCACCAGCTGTGGCTTTGCCTAAACAAAGTCTGAAAACAATGCCGATGGAAATAGTCTCCATCTCCCGGGTAGCCTGCTCCACCACCCTCCTGGGAAAGAAATTTTCCTAATGTCCATCCTGAACAATCTCCCAGGCTTCACTTTGTGGCTATTGTCCTATGGTTCCTGCTGTGCCGAGAGTATTAGAAGCAGGCGTGTTACACAAAAATTTAGTCTTCAGCCTTTCCAAGACTCAGTAGTCTATAAAGGGGGCAGAAACACAGCAGGTCTGAGTGCACCAGGCAGGTGTTTTCTGACACATGGGGAGGACTTCAGAAAGAGGATGTCTTTCTGTATAAAGAGCTGTGCAGTGTAACCAGCATGGGAAACAAGCGTCCTTTGATGTGAGATGTGAGAAAAGGGCCGAGTGAGAGTTCGAGGACTAAGTTGCCTTGAGTATCATAAAAATCATGAGGTGGAGATCCCTTCAGACCAAGCAGTGTCTGAAGTCTGAAAGCAGAAGAATTTGGCTGCAGAGATGAAAAGAGAACAGGTAATTAAGAAAAAAAAAAAAACCCAAACAACAAAACAAAACAAACAGAAAAAAAAACCCACAAAAAAACCCCAAAACTGATAAGTACAGTTTTATCTCAATTTTTTACCATAGAATAAATACCTCAAGCACATCACCTAGAGCCTGGTGATCCAGTGGACATGACAGATAAAGCAGACAGAGTGAGTGTGACCTGACATTGACATATCTATTATATGAACTCAGTTGATTGAGTTACATCTTAATACATTTAATAAATTAAATTACTGCCAAATTAAAGCATTTATTGATGTGGAAACAATCCCTCAGTGAGCCCAGGTACATAACCTAAAAAGTTCTTTATGCTTTCTAGAATGAGTGAAGGAATAAATTTATGTAAATGAATAAAAATAGCAGGAATTCCTGTAAGGTTTACTGCAGCTTATGCTTACTTAAGGAGAAAAAAAAACACAAAACTCTCAAGATTTGAACCATTTTTTGCTGTACAGAAATAGTAAAGTGGCTGCCACAGAAATGGCATTGTAGTATTATTTACAGTAGTATTTATAGGTCATCTGATTGCAATCAGATTATCACACAATTATCCAAGATTCACTTGATGGCTAAAATGATACAGCTTGGAAGGACTGCAGGCATGTGCACTGCCAACATCAGAAGGGAAGTAAGAAGATAGATGAAAATGGCAGTTGTCTACAGCCACAAATTTTGGAAATATCAGAATGTTTCTGGGAGTTGGGTAATAATACATAGTTAAAAGGGGAAGCAGCTATTATCTCCTTCATTATTTTCAAGATTGTAATGAAACTGCTGAGGAGAATATTCACATAATTTAAATGTATACAGTGATCTAAAAGGTTTGGACTCCAATAGCATATTATTTGCACTGGAAATTATAGCGTTAGCTTTGATTTGTGATAGTCTACAAATTAATATTAATGAGTAAGAATATTTGTTTCTACTTTAATTCCTGGTCCACATTGTTCATTCTGCAGCTTTGTGGACCAATTACTAGAGAGAAACCACCGGTTAATCTGGAAGATTGTGTGTATATAAAAAGTTTTACATCACCTGTCTCCACTCTCAGAAGTGCTTCAGAATTAAAGGAGGTATTTTATTTTGTCAGTCTTGGATACCTGGAAATGTTCAGATCTTTTACCACATGATGACTATCTCTTAAAATGTCTTCCAGATATTAGAAATTATGTTATGACCTTAGCAAAGGAATGCCTAAGTTCAACTTTAAATTTAACGAGATATGGGTAAAAACGGGAAGAAAAAGAAGAGAAAAGAGAAAAAGCACACCATGGCAAAAAGGAAAAAAATAAAAATGGGGTTCATTTCATGGCATACACTAGGGTCAAACACCTGGTTTCATATTTTGATTTCAGCAAACACTTTAATCTGACTCAAGGACTTCTAAACAAAATGTTGATTTCTTAGGAAACTGGGATCTTAATTAAGAAGCTGAAATGTGACAAAAGGTTGCATATGGATTATTTGTTTGTTTACTGAGAAATTTGATGAAATGTGTAGACATACCAAAGTATTTTATATCAGAAAATGCTCTAATATTATAACTTCAACTACTTATGTTTTTTTTAATTTCCTGAAGCTTATGGAACTTCGGTCAATTTCCATTTCAGCTGTTTTAAAGGAAGAAGACATTTTTTTCCTCGTGTAAATAAATGTCATGGTTTAGGCCAAGTTGGCCACTGGGGACATAGGGGACCCCAGATGGGACCGACAGATGCTCCCTTCTAACCCTCTTCAAAGAGAGAGGCAGAGGAGGAAAAAGAGCCAAATTAGTTTAGAAGGAACCAAACTAATTTAATGGAAGATTAATAATAAAATAAAAAGGGGGGAAAAAATGAAACATATACAAAACCATGTCAAGCTCCCAGGATGACAATCACGACACGGGCTGGCACTGGGCAAGTCCCAGGCTGGACTGAGGGACAGACAGGAACTGGATTCCAGATCTGGATTCCAGATCGGGATCAAAGGCAGACGAACAGAGTCCTCCTCAGACATCGGCCATTGAAGAAAAAGAGCTGACCCTTTGATCCCTCAACTTTTATACTAAGCATGAGACAGATGGGATGGAAAACTCTGTTGGTCAGTTTTGGGTCACCTGTCCTGTCCGCTCCTCCCTGCAGGTGGGACCCCACTGTGCTTTTCCGCTTCCGACCCTCCAATGGGGTAAGTAACAAAGTTGGTTGGCCTTGGGTGTTACAGCAATAAGTATAAGCAAGAGCCTCNGCATGAGACAGATGGGATGGAAAACTCTGTTGGTCAGTTTTGGGTCACCTGTCCTGTCCGCTCCTCCCTGCAGGTGGGACCCCACTGTGCTTTTCCGCTTCCGACCCTCCAATGGGGTAAGTAACAAAGTTGGTTGGCCTTGGGTGTTACAGCAATAAGTATAAGCAAGAGCCTCTCTGCATACCATGCCTAGGCATCAACTATAAACATTGGTCTATTCACTCTGAGAGAGCAAACATTGTCTGCACAACATGCTGTTAATTTCAGCAGTTAGAAGAGGTGTAGCTAAGAAGCAAAGTTACTGAGCAAAATTGGTCCTGTTTTACCTGAAACCAGGACAATAGACTTGGACAGACTGAGGAAACTTGCTAACTAATGGTCATGTTAAGGTAATGCTTCCAAATTGAATTTTATTTCAGTTGTACAAGAAAAGAGTTTTTGAACTGATTTCTAAAACCAGGGTGTGACGAATTGCATCAAAATTGTTATTAAATACCCACACAAACAATTCCCTGAAACATGAATGGCATGATTGAAATATATCTTTGGGAGAAAAGGGTGTGACTTTCTATAGGAATTCCCTGAAACAGCCTTTAAAGTAAAGCAATCTTTTTTTCAAGTGGCTGTGTCTTATTTCTACATCAGAAAGTTCTGGGAGCTCTTAACTCATCTTAGTTACACAACTGTGTCAGCTTTGCCACAGTTTTAACAAGAAGGTCCGTTATTAGCGGCTTGAAGTACTCACAGCCATTTCAGCCGTGGATGCCATCTAGTTACATGTTTGTTTCCAGTAATTTAACAAAGGTGCGAGTTGAACATGTCAAGAGGTCTGCACAGAGGGACAATCTTGACAGATACATAATTCTCTGACTCCTCACTCCCATCATTTTCCTGTCATTGGGAAGGAAAGTCTACACCAAGATTTTCTTTCTTCAAGGTGTAATGTTGTGAAATGACAGAAAAATAAAATGAACAATATAGAGAAAACTCACTTTAGCTCTCTCATCCCAGAAGTGGAGATACTGAAGACAATTTTCCCAGACTTCTGCATGAGATAGTGTTACTTAAACCAGTGGGAGGAGATACTGATTAGCATTAGCAAAAATAACTGATTAGAAACTCAACGTAGATGCATAACATAGCATCTCTTTATACAACTGCTCTGATGTTGGTACTTGTGCATCTTAATTAGTTGAATCCATTGTGCTTGGGAATGAAAAAAAAAAGGATCTTGTGATCCATCAAGCACATCTCTACATAGTCAGTCATACGGAAACATATGGAAAGATAAGATGCTACTTCAGTGTTACTGCAGGACATCTGCTGCTGAACACAGTGCCTAAGGGAACAAGAAGCAAGCCTGACTTTTCAGACCTCAAACTGTGCTTGTAGATGTCCAGCAGAAGGGTATCTGAGAAGTTCCTGCATTTATTCAGAAGGTCAAAAAGACAAACAAGAAATCACACCATCCTACTTTTAACATTTATTCTTCTGAGACCTACATGTTCATTCCTTTTAATTAGTCTAAAAATCTTTCCTTTCCTGTTCTGCTATTTCAAATGTTCTTTTCTGTCATAGTGGAACAAAAGCCATGTAACACTGAATATAACCAGCTGCCATCCAACCTGGCACTCTGTCTCTGACATGATACTTCAGAGGGAGATATACATTGCTCCTAGCAGAGATTTAGTCAGGCTTTGGAATATAAACTCATACTGCCCATCCTCAGTCTCTGTTCAGAACCTCTTACAGCTCCAGTTCTTCCTGATACCCATACACACTACAAGAACTGTGGAGCCTTTCTAAATTCTATGTTGAGCTTCTCATCAATCAGCACCCCCAGGTCCTTCTCCTCAGGGCTGCTCTCAATCCATTCCCTGCCAAGCCTGTATTTGTGTTTGGGATTGCCCTGACCCAGATGTAGGACCTGGCACTTGGCCTGGGTGAACTTCATGAGGTTGGCATAGGCCCATTTGTCCAGCCTGTCCAGGTCTCGCTGGATGGCATCCCTCCCCTCCAGTATGTCTACCTCACCACACAGCTTGGTATCATCAGCAAACTTGCTGAGGGTGCACTCGATCCCACTATCCATGTCATTAACAAAGATGTTGAACAGCACTGGTCCCAGTACTGACCCCTGGAGGAACGCCACTTGTCACCGATCTCCACTTGGACATCAAGCCATTTACTACAACTCTTTGAGTGCGACCGTCCAGCCAGTTCTTTACCCACCAAGTGATCCATCTGTTGAATCTATGTCTCTCCCATTTAGAGGCCAGGATGTTGTGTGGGACAGTGTCAAACACTGCACAAGTCCAGGTAGATGACGTCAGTTGTTCTTCCCTTGTCCACTTGTTACTGCAGCCCAGGCTACCCTTGAGCTTGACACTGCCTACCAACCCCTCCTGGTTGGGAAGGACAAGGTCCAGCAAAGCTCCTCTCCTCGTTTGATTCTCTGCCACTTGGAGAATGAAGTTGTCATGAATACAATCCAAGAACCTCCTGGATTGCCTATGCCCTGCTGTGTTACCGTTCCAACAGATGTCGAGGTGGTTGAAGTCACCTATGAGGACCAGGGCGTGCAAATGCAATGGCACCCCTAT
>VZSZ01004707.1:1398-37569 GCA_013398815.1 Ibidorhyncha struthersii | reverse complement strand
AAAATGTCATCAGTTTGGGTAAGCTTTCTCCCATGATAAGGGACACTGCTGTTGCTCACAGCATGCTCTGTGTTCAAGCAAGGATGTTTGATTAAAATAATCCCAGGACAGATAAACATAAAACATTATTCTTTTTTTGGAAATCTGCAGAGTACCAAGCATACACACAAGTAAAGAAACCCTGTCCTTTTGACAGGACAAGGTTTGTAGGAAGAGGCAATATCTTTCATTAGCTCAATTAGTATGGTTGGACAAAGTAGCAAACTTCAGGCAAGAGCCCTTCTTCAAGCCCACAACAGAAGCAGCATCTTTCAAAGCTGAATGCCGGCTGAGAGTGCTTATTCAGAGTTCAGTCCTTCTGATAAGTTGCATTATTTATTTTTACTTTAAAGTAGAATTTTTAAGGTTGAAAAACTTTAGTTTAATGCAACACGTTGCTTTATAGATATAGCTTTTGTTTCACTACAAGTTTTTGGAACTTTCTACATACCGTTTCTTTAATTCAAAAGTCAACATTTTCTGCTGATAACTTTTTACATCCTTTCTGTAGAAGCACGCTGGGAGAAAACATCTCGTTTTCTGTCCCTCTATGAAGCAACTGCTCAAGAGTGAGCTACAGTCATGCATACAGGATTTAGTAGAAGATAATTACTTTAATAAAGTAAATGCAACACGGGCTGCCCAGCATAGAGCCTGATTTTCCTTTAGAGAGGTGTGGGGAATTTCTTGGAGTGAAAGCCCCCTCCCCCGAGTTTTAACACTGTCATGGTACTTGGTAGTCACTTGGGCCACCAGCAACAGTATCTTTGCTGTCACTCATTTTACTTTGAGTATTTCCACCCCCTGTGCTCTTACCAGTGCAAGCTCCTGACAGCACCAAGAATGTTTATTGCTATACAAGTCACTGAGTATGAGTTATTACAGCAATAAACAAGGGCTGCTACCTGGCACCAAGAGGTTGGTAAAAAAAAAACAAGCTCAGCATCCCTGTGACTAATTGCCCCATCAAAGTAACAGAAGCAGCTCTGATAGAAAGAAGAAAGGAACCAGCTGAAGCAACCACTTCAAAAATAAAATTTGAAATGGCACAGCAGCGGAAAGAGAGGAAAGGCTTGTCCCACACCTTTGCAAGCCCCACAGGAAAGTGAAGACCCACCAGCCCTGTGTGTGGGGACAGTGAGGTCCCTGCTAGACCCTTGCTTGTCCTGGAGATTGGGGGATGGAGAAAGGAGAGTGGGAACAGGTTGAAGAGCACTGGCCATCAGCGGGGCTGTCACAGACTGCTGGATGGGGGAAGGTGGTGTGGGCACAACCCCCTGCCAGCCAGGCTGGGACGGCAGTGGCAGGGGAGATGGCAGCAGTCATGCTTTCTCCACGGAAAACAAAACTGAGTCCCTGGCCTCGCCTGAAGGATAATTTTAGTGCGGAGGGTGAAACCCAAACTTCTCCTTCAGTGTGACGTGGGCTGTAACCCAGAGCTGGCAACTCAGCTGCTGCTGTTTCAGGAATGTCAAAGCTGTTTATCAGCGCTGGGCAAGCGTGGGAAAAACTTGGGGCGGGGTGTGGGGGGGAGCCCAGCAGGCTTTCCTTCCCTCTCCTTTCCTTTCACTTGTAAGCCCCTTCACCTGGCATCAACGAAGCCTGAGCTGAGCCCAATTAATGGTGATGGCCCGGTGTTGAGCATATAAGCAACAACCCCATGCACTGAGTGAGCATGCAGGGGTGCAAAGGGTATAACACACATGCATAATTTTATTACAGTTTGGAGGGCAGAGGCTGGGAGCCCTCTGTGACATTCGTGCTACTGCAGCAATGACTACAGACCTCGGCTGGCTGAGGTGATGAATTTTCCCCAGAGCTACCACAGTCAGGAAGGCAAGAAGGGAAAAGGTGGAAAGCAGAATTACTGTTCCCACTTTGCAGAGAGGGGAAAGGAAGGAGCCTGAAGCAGGTTCCCAAGGATGGGGTGGTGAGAAGAGAAATTCTTCCATCCTCTGACATGCTCAGTGTCTGCTCAAAGGCAGCACCCCTCCTGAAAGGCACATACATCCCTGTAGCTAAACAGGCAGGTCACTCACTCATGCTTGCAAAATGTGCACTGCTGGGCTGTTTGTCCTGACTTCAAACAAAATATCACACTGTAACTGTATGCATCGTTTCTTTGAGTACACAGTTTCAGGCTCTGTGCTGAAACAGCCACATCAAACCACACAAATCTTTACCACTGAGCATGGTAAACCAGCATGCACTCAAAGTAATGTTTGGAAATTTACCCTAGCAGCTTCACAGCAGCACCTCATCATTCTTATCCTACATATCTGTCGTTGTTCTCTGGGACTACTCATTGGATCATAAGCTTCTCTCCCTCTCCCCTTACCAAGCAGTAAATGCTCAGAGGTATCTAAAGAGCCTTCCAAGCTCACCTCATTTGTTCCTATGGCTATGTGCAGAAGTGAAGATTCCATCTGTATGTGTCCAAGCCCATGCTGTACATGCAGCCTCCTGGAAAGGTAGCTGAGGCAGACTTCGGGATCATTACAGTCAGGGACCTCCATCTTTTTGTGTGTGTGCTTTTTTGAAACATTTATTCCTCAGGGCTAGGGAGCAGGCAACTAGCTGATGATTTCATGATGTGCCTTTCTGTCACCTGGGAACATCCTGTGGCTTGTCTCCGGTGCCAGTTTGTGGCAGAGGATGCAGGAGATGCAGGATGTGATGCAGGAGTTGCGCTGAGCCCTCCCATCGGTCGGGATTTTGGGGCAGCAAATGAGCCAATGCTGCTCTCACCTTTGGTCACCTACACGTAGTTCAGTTGTGCACACTTGGTTATGGCTGGCACCGCTCTTGCACTTGAGATAAGAACGTTGGCAAAATTGCAGAGGTTGGGTCCAGATCAGATCCATCGGGTATTTAGGTGCTGAACTCCTACTGCAATAAATGCAAGTGAGGGTTGTAAACGCCAGTTTGGAAGCAGACTCCGCTGACAATAGGAAGTAAAAGGTGGCGGGAAAAGAGATGCAACGTTGCAAGGAGTAAGTGTGAGTACTGGAATGAAATGAACTTCAAGGTGGAAAGCACCTGAATTTCATTAGGGTGTCCGAAAATAAAAATATTGTATTGTTTAGAGATTTCTCGACTGAAATTCACTTTGACTACGGATTATTGTATTTCTTCCTACATTCTTCATGAAAGTTGGCATGCCCTGGTAAATGGCAGCACTTCCATGGTGTGCAGCATGGCTTAAGGCAGCAAAATCTGGCCCTAATACTACAGTTAAGCAAACTGTTAAAATAGGAACTGAACCAAATGCCCAGATCTCCTCCCCAAACTCAAACTAAACTGTTTTGAGGTTCAGGAATGTTTGGTTAAGTTTAAATAAAACAATGTTGTGTTTCTACACATCCTGCTTTCAGCGAAGCCTCCAAGCAGAACTACAAAAATATGGCAGGCAGGTCTATGTTTGCACTATTTCTGGCCCTGATGAAACCAAGAAGCACTGGAAATCTCACAAAACCAGCTTTGTCTCACAGGCCATCCACCTCCAGGGTACTGTCACTGTTTCCCAGTAGAATACAATGTAACTCATGTACATACCAATTTATTAATTTTTCAACAAATTCCCCAGACCATCACACATATGGGTTCAAGTCAAGCCAGGTGAGGTTTAGGCTGGATATTAGGAAAAAAAAATCACTGAAAGGGTTATCCAGCATTGGAACAGGCTGCTCAGGGAGGTGGTGGATTCGCCATCCCTGGAGGTGTTTACAAAAAGGGTAGACGTGGTACTTGGGGATATGGTTTAGAAGTGGTTTTGTCAGGTTAGGTTAATGGTTGGACTTGATGATCTTAAAGGTCCCTTCCAACCGTAATAATTCTATGATTCTATATCAAAAGCCCCATATTTATGCTACCGTGGCTACTTTAAAGTCCTTTTATGCTCATTCTTATTGAGTCATTGGCATAGTTGCATAAAGACAAAATGTCTCTTGTGGTATGTGATAACAAACCGCAGCAAATGATAACAAAGGTAACAGACCCGGCATATGCATTTTGTGCTTCATGTTTGGTTTGTGGCTAATTTAAAACGCGTAATCCAAAATTTTTTTGATTGACATCTCTTTGACAGCTGTCTTTATTGAATTTGAAAAGCATAAATATGAAGACAACAGCATTGCTTCAGAGGTACATATTTAGCCGTAGAAAATTGCCCTGTACGCCACGGCAACATTTTTAAAGCACTTCTGTGTACCAGACTCTTGCAAATTCATATTTAAAGGAACATTTAATGTTATTGCTAGAAATGATATCACTGTCAGCAAAACGTAATACAAACACCCTGATTGCCCAGCTGACTGCTCTACCACAACAAAGTCACCCCAAACGATACAGTACCACAGCTTCATGTTTGCTTGCCAGATTTATTGTATTTTCCAGATTCTAAGAAGACACATATTAAGAAATGCATGTTAATCATTGCCTTAATGAGAACAATATGCAGTTAACATTTAAGCTGTCACAAAAAATACAGAAGGTGAGTACAGAATAAATGCACTCTAAATTCAAGGAAACCCGATCCTTCTTTCCACTAGCATGTTTGAGTGAAATGGTCATGTCAGAGAGAAAGTTTTTAACGAACTACCTACATTTTAGCAGGTATGTGTATATGCTTTCATTAGCCACAAGGCAATGTAAAATGCCATTCTGACCACAACTGCGAAAGCAAAATAACCACCGTACCACTTGCTTATGTACAAAAAGCTATGAGCATACAAAGCACTAAAAGTCTGCCCAGCATCTCTCCTCCAGAAAAGGTGCAAGCTTCCAGTTTTCTGTCAGACATGGTACTATTGGCCAGTAAATTATGCATCCGATTTAAGCAGGACTTCCGATTGCTGTCAAATTGGATCATTTCTCTTCACTAAAAGTCATCCTGAAAAAGAAATCTGTTTGTGGGAGGAGAGTCCAGCAGCCACCGAGGAAGTGACAGAACTCAATAACTCTGCCCAAAACCATGCCAAACTACCCTGTGTTGCACTGTTTTCAGCCAGACAACTTTTGGAGCAAACTACTACCCAGCACGTGGAAGAGGAAAAGAATCTGGTTTTAAACATATTTGCAAATAATAAATAAAATGCATGCCTAGACTTACAGAACAAACCAACTAATTTCATTTGGTAGAAGTGCAAAACCCATCACCCCTCCACACTTCCGAGGTCCTGAAGGTGCATGAAGATTTGGTTTGAATTTTCTAAAGCAAAATAAGTGCACGCCCCGTGCTTGTTTTGGTTAGTTAGTTATTTCCCTTAAGGAAACTTTCACTCTGCCCACCAGAAAAGGACGTGGGGATGATAAGGTTTGAAATGCTGGCTGAACAGAAAATATGGCAGGCATCAATGGAGTGGGTGCAAAAGAAAGCAAGATTGTCATTTCTGCTTAGATTGCAGTGCCTTGCAGTCACACCACAAAGAAGACAACTAAAACCTCTGCCTCTCATTCCTCCTCCCACCTTCCCACATCGGTCACACAGCTCTGCCTTTCACTCTGTCCAGATCACCAGGCACTGCGTAAATGCTCATTTAGCCTTTACTAATTATGTACAAGAACAGCTTTTTTTCACTTCTACCTGGAACTATAAAGGTGTTTTCATAATCTTTGAGTATGGAAAGACTTTTGAAGAGTTACAAAATATTAAAGCCATTTGGAGTGCAGAACCTCTTAATCTCTTTGCATAGGTTAAAACTAGTATTGCCTTGAAAAGTGGGTGCTAAAGTAAAATATGATTGAAAAATACCTCATTGCACCCTACTGAAACACTTCAAAGTGTAGCAGATGCCAGAAAACTTTGACTTGCTTTTTGGGGGATGTCCCTCTCCCTCCTTCCCTTCCTTTCACATCATTCTCTCAAGAAACAGAAAAGGATTTTTTGCACGTCAGCTAGCATTACATGAACAGAGCTACTCCAGTTTCTTTTCAGAAGGAAAAAAATCAGCTCAAATATTAGACTACCAGCTTCCTGAAGGGCAGAAAGAAAAAAAAAAAAAAAGAAAAAAAAGAAAAAGAAAACCAAGAGAATGAGTTTCCATACTTTTGAGGTACGCTGTTTACAAGGGGGTACTTTTTGGTTAAGGATGAGGTCTTACCCAGGACGTATTTCCCCTTTCTTCAAGTCCCCAGAAGTAAGAACAGCAAAATCTAGCTGTTCCTTCTTGATGTTACCATTATAGCAGTCTGCTTATGCTTTGTCTTCTTGAAAAAATAAATAACGAAACCTTTGCAAAAGGAAAATCAGCCACAGCTTAAATAAATAGTATCTATAAATATTATCTGTGGTAACTATATAACACTGCAAGTGCATCACTGAACAGATTAATGTGATGAAAGAGATCTTTTGTGTTACATATTTTACTCGGTTAAATGTTTATGTTCTCTTTCAAGTGAAAACTTACAATTCCCAAAAGAGCAACAATAAGCTTGCAAAATCAGGTTAGACGTCAGCAGCTGACTATTAATAACCATCCTCTTGGCTAATATTTGTTTTCCCGGGTCAGCCAGTGTCCATAATCAGCACTCATCTTTCATCTTCCTCAGCTGGGCTGTCTGGCAGGTGCTGGGTGGGGTAAACACCGAGGGGTCAGCGATGCCCAGCTGTAGATCAAAAAAGCGAGTGGAGGTTGTCACGCTGTAGTTCTTGGTGTAGGTTTCCTGTACTGGGTAACAGTCTTTGACTGTGTAAACACCGACCCAGGATTCCACTGTAAACAAGCAGAAACATCATTATTTTAGATGACAAGAATGAATGAACGCAACATGATGATGTCAGTCCAAATGTCAGTCAGGCCATTCCTCAAGCAAAGGCTGTAGCCTGGAACTGCCCATAGTTCTGTCCATATGCATGGCAACACCAAGAAAGGCCATAAAACTGGTATAATTTGGACACCGCAATGATCTTAAACCTGAACATGTTGGTGTCAAGCACATTTAAAATCACGATACAGTCATGTCATTGGTATGTCACCTTTCAAGTATACCTTTACTAAAGGACGTTCACTTCTGCTTAGTCCCAAATTTAGTTGTGATCTGCACAAATCTGATTTCTCTCATCTCTCATGCCACTTTCATGTCAGCACTTACTCACTTCACCAGTAAAGTAATGAAATCCCCTGTTCTTTCAGAAGGAAAATTTTGGTGCCTTCAGGTTGGGTAGCATGGGGACATTTCACCTTACACTCAGTTCCTGACAACTTGAAAGATGCGATTACTGAAAATCATTTCATAATGTTGGTCCTCAACACGGCCTTTGACTCTCTAAAGCACTTAGTCCCCCCAGCTATGTGGGACATCCGATTCCTTCCTGTGCACAGGAAGTTCTGCACTCACCTACCCAAAGAAGCACTTGTCTTCTGCTGTGGTGGGGACTCCTCTGCACCAGAACTGACAGTCATAGCATCTTGCTTCCACAGCTTTTGGACCTCTACAATCTTAACTGCTATTCTTACACTGATGATACCACATCTTTAATCCAAATAAACATGACCTTGCTTCATCTTTTTCCATCTCACTGTCTCAGGCACAGAGGGTTTGTCTCGGAAGAAGAGGAACATTCCCAAATACAACTCCAGTGCCTCTGTCTCTTCTTTTAACACATTCCTTCTGTTTACCACAGAAGGTAACAGAAAACCCATATCATAATTATCATGTCCGTTTTTTAAATTCTTATTCCTCTCAAACATTTCTACCAGTTCATTAATTATTTCAAGACCACGTTCAATGCTGATCTCCTCCACGCACGTGATGTAGGAAATCTGTCAATTTTTTAAACTTCAGCTTAATTCCATGACATGCTTATCTCAGAGGTGTTCTCTTGCTCTCTTCCCCCCTCGTCTTTCGCCACTAATCTATTTCTGCAGTCAATACCATCGAGGTGGTTTCCTCTGAACACCCTTCACTTTTAAAATCTCACTTTTAAATCTCTTTTATTTATCCCATGCATCTCTTCTATGATCTTTCTTTATCCCTTCCATCATACACCACTTTATCCAGTTGGTTCACGTATTTCAGATCTTTTGACAATGGAAACTCATCAGGTTAAAATACAAAATTACCTACTGTGATCATAAATCAGTTGCTCTGAGTGATGCCTATTACAGATTTTTTTCCAGTTCCAGGGAGGCTTATTTTCTCCCACTCGGCAGCTATCAAACATACTTTCTTTCTGTCCTTCCAGTATTGTGTGATATGCTGCACCCCAATCACATTACTGGAAATAGATAAGCTGTGACATGAAATGCACATACAGTGTCTAAAAAAAGGGTGGCAAGCTGGGCAACGTTTGAACGTACCTCTCCAAGGTATCCTAGTATACCAAAGCCATTCTGACATCAATGAGTTTGGGTCTGAGCATCCAGAAATGGAGGATTCTTTTCCTCAACAAGTGTTTTATCAGAATTTTGAATAAAAAAATAAGGTAAAATATAATGCTACCAAGGTAGTCTATATCTCCGCTGAAACCTTCATAATTTTAACAGAATTATAATTTCTAGAATACAAGCCAAAATTAGCTGAAAGGTGGATGGGTAGACAACTTTAAGAGATTATTTTTCTGAATGATCATACAGAAAAGCGCTGGAGATACAAAATACTACAGGATAAAAATCACACATCATTAACTGAAGGTATCTGGATATTAAGTTCCATAAAAGTTCCAAAAATACCAGATCTGAAAAACAAAATTCCTGGAGTGAGTGATAATTTGCCTCTTGTAGAATACCAGAGGATATATTGAGTTAGAGAGGTCTAATGATCTTATCCTTCATTTTCTACTTCATTCTTTCTGCTTTTATTCAAGAAAGAAATATTTTCCCCTGGCTAAATACTCAGGTTCATAACCAGCCTATATATTAGGTGTCTATAACCATAAGTATTGCATTAGCTGAATAAAGCCATAAATTTCATGGGGGTTTTAAAATTATTTTTATAGTTGTCTGGGTTATTAGTAAACCATAGATGAAACTGAAGCCAATGTGCTAATAAATCGCTATGCATCCAAAACCTAACATACTGTACCTTGGAAAATTCAGCCCACTTTGTTTTATGATGCAGGCGGTCAGCTGCCAAGTGCAGAACTAAGCCTCGCGAGCAGACGTTTCTTACTAATGTACTGGACAACAAAACTTAGCTGCAAATTAACAATGTCCATCACTGCTGCAGAACCAGGTAGCGGATGTATTCTATGATAACATTCCATACTAGTGTGTAGACACACACTGACACCTGCTTTGCTTCTTTTATGCCTTTTAGCAGAAATATGATACACACTAGTTTGAACCTGCCCCTAATTGTATTGCCAATTCTTCTCTAGATAAATTTTGGATACATCTGCTGGACTCAGATGCAAAATGATGCTGTTCCATGCCAAAATCTGTATGATGCAGACCAAAACGCAATCAAGTCCCTTGGAAATGTTTGATCCTGCTGAGATATGAAATATTTTCTTAATAAAATGCCTTGATAATAAAATGATATGCTGTGCATGGAGTGTATTTATTATTTCTTCCAGCAAACTTTATAGAAAGATGGAAGGCTGGGGTGAAATGTGAACAATTTTATTTTTCCCTGGGTAGCAGAGACGATTATTATGAAGATGAAACAAAAGCATGCACATACATTTCCTGGCTGGTTTTCTGTCAGACCACTCCTGTACCATAATTTCATCTCCAGGTCCCCCGATGTAGTACTGATCTTCGTAAGTTGAATTGGCAGGAATATCATATGGATCCCATGGCTCTGTGAGAGCAATCTTTGAGCAAAGCTTTGTAACTTGCTCGATCTGAAACATCACTGCATCTTTATAGAGCAATATATACTCAAAGAATCTGAAACATTAAAAAAAAAAAACAGTTAATATATATAGCTTTTTTCTACACTAAGCAAGTCGCACTGCTGATACGTAAGCCTGCCATTGACTTCTCAGTATAAGACCATTTTCACTTGCATTAAACTTTGCCAAACTTTGAGGAAGGCTAACCAGTTGGGCCGAAATTTCCCATGCTGAAAGTTTGTCTCAGCTGACTCTTTCCAAAATAAATAAATCAGCCTGAACTGGTTCAGCCATTTCTGAGAACAACAGAACAACTTTTCTGAGAACAACTGAGAGAAAAACATGTTATTATTCCTAGTTTTGTTTTGGTTTTTAATAACTGTTTCATTAAAAAGCTCTAGTGCCTCCATGTTTTGGAGAAAGGACTTGAAATTTGGCAGGGGAAAAGTTTTTATTAAAAGTTGTGCAGATTTGGCTAAGTCATAAGCCTTTGAAAAAACCTGCTTGCATAGGCTGGATAGATTCAATTCCCCATGAATGTGGTAGAGCCTTTCTCTGGGCTGGTTAGATGTGGTATCTGCCATCCTCACAGATGCTCCTCCATGGCAACCCATGTAGCTTAGTGGGACATGGCGGTGAAGGGGGCGAAGTACACGGTCCCAAGTGCACAACTGAGAGACTCTCTCTCCTAACGGAAAAGTTTTTCTCTGGAAGCCACCAGCTGCAAGAAAGTAGTGAAAGGAGAAAGCAGAGGAGCAAAACAGCAAGGCAGAGATAAAGGGCGGTGTGGAGATCCACCAGCTTGAGAGGCCAGAAGGTGAGGTCAGCAAAATGGATAGTTAATAAGGATTTAAAAACAATCTTCTACAGAGTACGAAGTGACCAAGCCCTGCTCTGAGGAGAGATGATGAACCTCTTCACGGACATTTTCATCTAGTTACTCGTTATAGTAGTTGAGTCTACCACAAACACTGCGACTTTGCTTTCATACCTATAAAAAGGAGGTGGTATGATCCTTACCCTATAACAGGGGACAGAAACAGAGAGAAACTAAAATCAAAATTATCAGAAGTATCAGCTGATTTTGAATACACAACCAGAAACACCAGAGGTCTAACTTGTCCACGTTACTTAGCATTATCAATCAGATGATGAGTTGTTCAAAGCACAACTCAAAGCATCCTCATGCATGCTCTCCACCTTTTGCCAAGGAGAGCCAGGAGTCACTCTTGAGATCCCCCAAAACCTTCCACTCATTATTAGAGGTTTCCAGTGAATATCTCAGCTCAAGTATTTGGCTACAGTCTACTGTTATGCAGTAACTCTAGAGAAAAGGAATGGATGGTATTAATTCCCTCCAACAGCTTCATCTTGCCTATCTGTAACAGCGTCTCTTTCCATCTGTAATTCCTTGCTTCATTCATGATGCTGCCTACATTTCCTGAAAAAAAAAAAAGGCTTGGGTGTCCTTTGGACAGTGGCATCTTCCACTTTGCAAACCCAATGCCAGCTCCTCACAGTATACATCCTGTGCCATCAGCAAGATGAGAAGCTGGTGGAAAACAGTGCATAAACCACGTACTTGAAGAGATGATGCACAAAAGCAAGAGGAGACCTTCTCTGTGCTATTTCCCCAAACCTGCATGTTTCTTTCTGCAGTCTTCACATTCTTTTGGGCAGGATGTAAAGTTTACATAAAATAGGGCCGACAGCAAAACAATTTACAGTTGTAATTGTTGCACTACACAATTGCATCAGACAGGAACCACTTCACCCACCACTGACACAGAGGCATTTAAAGGCTGCGCTATGAGATGTGTCTAAGTGTGGTTAAAAGCATCTGAGCAACATTCCCATCACTTCTTGAGAAGTGTGGAGAACACAGGCAGGCTAATGGCATTAGCCAAACTGAGCGATGACGAAGAATGTAAAAGGGGACAAGGAGGCTGACACGAGGCAAGCTGGGGTATACCTCTCACGCACGACCTTGCACAACGCGGGAGGTAGCTTGTCCCGCTTTCCATGAGGGAGTCAAGTCACCGGGAACTTCCCACACATTGACAAGACTCACACAGAGAGGCAGACGAGCTGCAAGATCATATATTAGCTTCCCCGTAGTAAATCATTCTCCTGCCCATATCTTAAAATCTTCCTGCTTCGGTAATGACTTGTACCAGCTTAAATTCTCCCGCCATTTTCTTAGTCAAAGGTAATGTCTCCACAGTTGTGATATGCTACTGAAGAGTTCAGTATATATAAACTGCTTCCTTAAGTAAACCCAAGCCTGTAACCACGTAAGGGCACACGTAACTGCTATATCACATTCAATCCAGAGAACATACTCACAAGAACACTAAACTACACTTATTTATGTGTTTGCAACCAGGCTCTAATGACTCACCTACTGTTCAGCTGGCTGCCCAGCAGCTCCCATAGAAGTGGGATGGGGAATCCCTTACAGATGAGTCTATAAACGTGTTTGAGATGTTTGAGTGATGATAAAATCATTTGTGAAAGAATAAAAAAAGCAATATATGAGTAAAGCATTACAAACTACTGGGAATAAAATTTAAACAATTTCATTTCCTTTTTTTTTTTAAATCTTTA
This sequence comes from Ibidorhyncha struthersii, assembly GCA_013398815.1. Classification (NCBI taxonomy): domain Eukaryota; kingdom Metazoa; phylum Chordata; class Aves; order Charadriiformes; family Charadriidae; genus Ibidorhyncha; species Ibidorhyncha struthersii. The sequence goes on along the minus strand of VZSZ01004707.1, from coordinate 25,145 downwards.
CTTAAAACTTACTTCACGCAGAAAGTTTTTTTTGCATTTTTAACAATAGTTTTTTCATGTTTTCTTTTTCCTTATCCTTTTCCTTAATAAATTATTTCATGGAATAAATATCTTTTGTTCTACATTTTGTAACCTGTGAATTGATATCATTGCACGAGGGACATGTGCCACCTTTACTTAAGTGAAACAGCCATTCAAACTTCAATCTAACAGATGCATGTATTTAACTTCCAGCACATGGGAGCCACTGTGACTTCCAACAGATTGCCTGAATACTTGCAGAAGGAGGGCCACAACCTAAAAAAGCCTACTTTCTTGACTTTGCCGTCTTCCATGCAGACAGCAAGATGTGCATTACGGAACAACAATGAAAAGAAGCATTAGAAAAATCCAAACTAACCCAACTCATCACCAAGCATCTCTCTAGCACCCGTTCTGCAGAGCAAGAGGCTCCACCACCTACGTTTTTGGTTCTGGGAGAGGTAAAGCGAACACATGTGGAACAGACACCAGTCGTACGATCTGATGCGCGGCTGGGATGAGCTGAGCAGCTCCGGTGGCAGGCGCACAAGAGGAGAACGGCAGAGAGCGTGGCTCTGCTCACTGTGCGTGGCAGCGCTGGGTAAGCGCTGAACATGATTTACACTGTCATTATTGTCCAGGTTTTAAAGAGAATTGCTCCTGTGTGTGTCCTGAAAACCGCAAGCACAGAAACACAGGATCTGAGTTTAACTGCATATGAAAGGTGAATGGTTAAGCTGTTGTTTTATGAAGAGAACTATTTACCAGCCAAAATTAATAACAAAATATGCATGAATATAAAAATGACAATCCAGAATATTTTAAAGCAAAATATTTAAAAAACATTTTCTTTTTTTTTTTTTTAACCAGCCAAGTCCTAAGTATACTGCCTCTATTTGTTTTAGGTGCCTGAGATTTCATTGGCTGCTTGAGGAGAAGCACAGACTCCTGAAAATAGGTCTTGGCAAAGAAACAGAAGAGGAAATTATTTTTAATTAGTTTGCTTTTTCAGAAAAAGTAACATATTTGTAGCCTGTGCCCACCTCTAATATTATTTTTATAATAATTTCATTCCTTAAACTGTAACTTCAAGAAATCCCCAACCTGTTCACTGGGCACCTTCAAACAGATTTGGAGAAGTTACTTGGACAAGCTGCCCTATTTGCCTGACTGAGATTATTTCCCTTCCTTTCCTATCCTATTCCGTCCTACCCTGTGCTATGCCTCACACCCTTTGTACACTACGGCCTTAATGGGACTCTCTCATGGTCCTTAATACTCCCTTTGTCTGTGCCTGAAAATTGATAAATTCCAGAGCATAAAGACACACACGTGTTTTTTGTTCCTGTGCTTTAAAGAATTTCTTAACACTGGACCATATCCTGCACAAATAATTCAGCTGACTTTGCTGGAAATAATCAAGTCAGACATGTCAGGTGGGATACACGCTGCATTCAGTACTCTCTTCTCCCTACCTAAGGAAAGTATTTTTCGGAATAAGAGACCATCTGAAGTCAAGGCAAGGGCAGAATACCGTGCTCACACACTCAAAAGGTGAAGCATGTGCGTTGAGGACATGCTGCGAAGCGCAGGTGTGCATCCAAATACCATCCTACCTCTGAGATTCCTCCTGAAATTTGGGGAGGTGGTCAGAGGTGCCTCCCAGGAAGACAGTCCAGATAACACAGAGACACGCTCTTGGACCCTCATAAATGACCGACACCAAGAAACTTTTCTAATTACTTGTCTTTTGAATGGATTATTGTTCTGCATGTTACGAATGTAATTCAAAACAATGATATATTTTTCAATATTTGTCCAAAAAGAAGTCATTAGACTCGAGACCATGCTACCAGCTGTTTCAGGTACCCAGCCTGCACTCAGTCCTGCCGAAAAGTGCCCTATGCTGAGACCCTTCCCAGCTGTCAGTCCTGAAGCATGCCAGCCCGCCCGTCACCTAACACATCCGTGTGACTCCCAGGGTTTACTTCTGCACTTCCGAAGGCTTCTTCGTGAGCGTCAAACCTAGAAGGAAGGAGCTGCTTGCTGCCCAGTTGCCTCCATAGTGACTCAGAGGAGCAGAGGTGCCGGCAGCGGCATGCCAAGACCCGCGTGATGTATCGAAGCACATCAGACAAGGTCATTTGCTAGAGAGAAGCAAAATAACGGGCTGAGGCTGAGGCTGGGTAAAAGAAATTCCCTGTGTGCTAAATCTGGCTCAGCATCACTTCGCTCTATGGCTTTGGACAACTAACTTACAGTACCGGAGCCTTAAAATGCCGTTCTTGTTATTTATTTTTTTGACTGCTGTAGCACTGAAGAGACACTCGTCAGGGATCAAGAACCAGTTGTGCCAGGTGTTGTATTAACAAAGAACAAAACCACAATTCCTGCCTCAAAAAACAATGGAACAATGGTGCTTGTAAAACAGACTTTCCTTTCCTGCAAAGACATATGGGGTTTCCTGCATCCAGGGCTTTAACCTGTTGATTCAGTTTTCCCAGCTGCAGCTATTGTATCCTTAAAACTCACACTCATGTTAGCCAGGACTTATATTACCTAGTCATATATATTTAAGATATCAAGTTGAGGTCACTGCAATTATTCCAAAGCTAACTTTGCTTTCTCTTTTGAGACAAATTGAAAGCTTGAAGCATCTGTCTGCCTTTGTGGTATTATTTAATTCTTTTCTGGTGCTGTTTGTAAAAAGGCATTTTTAAACACTGTGAAAGAAGTTAGAAACATTTCTCACTAGAAGAAACTTCACTAAAAATATCCCAAATTCTCTGTTCTGGTGTGCAGAAACAGGTACATCCAAACATGTATTTCTTGAGTTATTTTGTATCCTCTTGATAACGTAACCCCCAAATTTTCCTAACAACGGTACCACTATCTTTTATGCATTTCTTATTGAACAAAGATGTACTGGGAGAATGGGAACCTTTTCTAGAAGGACGACTACAAAACCTCATCTCCTCAGCTCTTCAGATTAAGAACATTTCCAAGGGAGCAAAGCTGCCGAGCAGACACGCAGACAGTTGATAAACACTCGTCAGGTCAAGAACATTCATCTGCTTTTGGAAAGCTCTGGCGAGCTCATTTCAAAGCTGAGAAGCGTTCGTTTTTCAGTATATTTCTGGGAACTCCTTTCCTCTTTCCCATGAAGTTTTCGGTAATTTCAGACTTGTGTTTTTCTTCTGGTGTATCAGACCTCAACAACAACAGTAATTTACCATATTTGATCTCACATGTTTGGCAGCGGTGCTGGACTATGGTATATTGTACAAATACAGTATTGTGCAAATACATGTGACAGCAAATGTAATCGGATATTGTGTAAAAGCAGTATTTTTTAGTCTGACTTAAATCACTCACAGATTGTAAAGGCCTTTTTGTATTTTCCAGGCAACCAAGCCCCCCTGTATCAGGTATCGAATTAGAAAGGTATATGAGAAACTTTCACAGCACCACCAGTTTCCGAAGCAGAGAGAATTAGGCAGTTTAAGTCCTGTTAATTATGAAGGTTGTCTGGGAAGAAAACCTTAAATATAGGAATCGAAAGCTAGAAAGCCAAAGCTACACAAGCTAAAGGATGACATACTTTTGTGACTTCAATTATGAAACTCAATAAAAAACCTATGCAATGTCTTATTCTTTTAATTGTTTTCCCATAAATTAGATTAGCTACTTTAGCAAATACTAAGGGAAATTAGGTTCCTCAGCAAGAACGCTATTTCCCATGCTGTCTCTTTTCGGCTACTTGACACTCCATAATAATCAGTCTGATCCACCAAGTTGCACCCCTGAGAACAAGGCATTCTGATTGAAGTTGAAGTTCGGGAAAACGAAAAGCATTGTGTTTAAGGGAGTCGTGTTTTGCAAGGGGCTAAAAGACGCACTGTCCTTAATAGAGAGCATCTGTGTGTTTCCCTACGTAATGGCATATTTGTGAATTGGAGCTCTCGGCAGACAACGGCATAGCTCAAAAGAAAAGGAATGGAAGATGTGGCCAGGATACCATAACACTTTCCAATGAATCAGTGCAATCATCTCCTAGGGAATATGGTATATACTAGTAGAGGCACATGTTATCAAAATATACTTGAGGTCAGAGATTATTTTCCTGTTCTGGGTTTGTAAAAATCTAATACAGTGAGGTCTTGCTGCCCTGAGTAAGTTAATAATAATAAAGGTTATTGGAAAATCACAGCAGCGCTTAGAGGAGACCAAAAAGAATGAGGAGAGCCAGGACTCACCTCTCAATATATACTTAGAAAGGACAGAATAATAAGGAGGGAAATGACAGAGGTACATTATCTTTTATTTATTGTATTTGTCATCCTCTGTGCTGTATACAGAAGGGAAGTAAATAATCGGAAGAGTGGAAGCTTAAAACTGAGATGTGGAAATGCTCTTTTCAGCATGCAATTATATTAAGGCACTCTATGAGCTTGGAAAAATGTAAGAAAAAGGAAGCAGAAATTTAACATGTAGAGAGTGCCAGAAAAATCATGGTTACAATGATTGAGAGTATCTCCAAAAAGAAAAGAAAAAAACAACATAAAAGACGTATCTGTGTTCCTGTTTTTAATTTTACCTCTAATTGTCAGATTTATCTGAGTTTTCACACCTTTCTCTGAATCAGGCTCAGAGACAAGATATTAAATTGGATCTTATCTCTGCCCCAGTATGGTAATCTTTCTTTTACACATGAGAAAGGCACAGGAGAATGAGGTCCCTAATCACAAATAACCAAGCTTTAACAGTCTCCCTTTTCCAGACACATAATTTGGAACAAAAGAATCGTAAAAAATAAACACCACTTTTTCAGCTAGGATATGGCACTGCACCTTCACATGCATCTTAACTTTGTATATAAACAGAGAAAGATCTTCACATCACGAAATTCAGGAGACCTATATTGCTCTTCATTGAGATTGTAAATCCCATCACGCATATACTTGGCCAGTTGGTTGCTCTTCAGTATGCATTCTTGTACAAGAAGTAATCACGAAGAAGTCTGAGGAACAGACTGCCCTTTGGAACAGAGGGGGAGTAGGTCCCTGTTCTGATAGAGCAAACTTTTCTTTCTCAGTGGAATATTCCCTGGAAAAAATTGTGAGGATATGCGCTTGTACCAGATTACTTCCCCAAGATGTAATGATTTCCACCTTCCATCTGCAATGACTTCCTTAAGAGGGATGATTCAGGTCTTTCAGATATCTGTCCAATGTAAAAAATTAAAAAACACTAAGTCTGTTTTCAAGGCAGTTTGGAAGTCAGGCCGGCTAGGATAATCAGACAACACGGTTTGAAAGCTAAGTACACTTTTTCTAACATCTTTATCCAGAGATCTGAGTATAGCTTATTTTTAAATAAACTTTGTGAAAGATGGAGATTCACTTCACTGCAAATAAATGCAACCCGAAGTCCCGGCACTGCACTTCATTCTCCTTCCCCACCTCCAATGTAAAAATAACTTCTTCATTTCATCCAGAAGTCTTCGTGCAGGTCTTTTTCTTCTTCCTTCAGCAGCTATCAATCAAAAGTAATATTGTTTGCTGAATGCATAAATTAGTGACTGGATTCAAATACAAAGAGTTGGTGAGTTAAAAGTCCAGGCAGACCTGACTGAAAGTGTGCAACAGAAAAGAATTATGGGAAAGAAGGGGAAGTCTGTGTGAGAGAAACCATATCATTAGGGGCAAATGTTAATTGTTCTATGGTTATAAAGCAAACAGCATTTTGAACACATCTCCATTGAGATGTGGTACAGTACACAGTAATGATTTAGCAAGGTAAGTTTACAATTCTGGGTCAATTAAGGAGGTCATTTATTCCATTTTGCTTGGCCCTGATGAGGTCAGGGTGGTAATGCTGTGCCTGCTTTTGGATACCACCCTCAAGGGTATGGATAAACAGACAGGATATAGTCCAGAGAACAGCAAGAATCACGTGATGCTTAAGAAACAGGACCTATGAAGAAACTGGGCATGCTTAGTCTACAAGAGGAAGACTGAGGTAGGACACATGATAAGCTGTCCAGCATATCAAAAAGACAGCAGCCCTGAGGAGAAGGACTTGGGGGTGTTGGTGGATGACCCAGCAGTATGCACTCACAGCCCAGAAAACCAACTGTATCCTGGGCTGCATCAAAAGCGGCGTGGCCAGCAGGTCGAGGGAGGTGATTCTGCCCCTCTACTCTGCTCTCACGAGACATCCACCTGGAGTACTGCATCCAGCTCTCGGGCCCCCAACATAAGAAGGACATGGACGGTCAGAGCGAGTCCAGAGAGGGCCAAGAAGATGATCAGAGGGCTGGAGCACCTCTCCTATGAAGACAGGCTGAGAGTGCTGGGGTTGTTCAGCCTGGAAAAGAGAAGGCTCTGGGCAGACCTTATAGCAGCCTTCCAGTATCTGAAGGGGTCCTGCGAGAAAGCTGGGGGGGACTTTTCACAAGGGCATGCAGTGATAGCATGAGGAGTAATGGCTTTAAACTGGAAGAGAGGAGATTGAGATTAGGTATCAGGAAGAAATTTTTCACTCTGAGGGTGGTGAGGCACTGGAACAGGTTGCCCAGAGAAGTTGTGGATGCCCCATCCCTGGAGGTGTTTAAGGTCAGGCTGGATGGGGCTTTGAGCAACCTGGTCTAGTGGGAGGTGTCCCTGCCCACGGCTGGGAGGTTGGAACTAGATGATGTTTAAGGTCTGTTCCAACCCAAACCATTCTATGATTCTATGAATATCAATTGTTCTCCATGTTACCTGAAGGTAGCATTGGAAGAAAACAGCATCACTTTTAGCAAGGAGGGTTTAAGTGAGATCCTCTGAAAACGTCTGTACATTTCAGTGCTGCAGGTTTCCATTGCACCTTCTTAAGCTCCAGCTTTTACAAGAACTGGTAAGAAAACCAAGGGTCAAAGACATCCCAAATAGTGCTTTGCGTCTCTGGGATGGAGGAACAGGTTATATAGCAGCACAGAGACCTTCCCAGCCTTAGACGTAGGTGATTAGAGAATACCGACAGCTGCTCATCTCTTCTGGTAACAGACAAGCTTCATCAACTAGTTCGGACATTTTCAGTTCTATGACTTGGATCCTTGACACTGCTACCTGCTGAAAGGTGCTGAACAACCTTCAGGGATTGCTTTCTGAGACCTCGCAAAAGCAGTGGTGGCAACTATGCTTTCCCTGTGAGGAGTCTCAGCAGAGGGCTGAGCCTCCATCTTATTTCACATAGGGAGCCTGGTGATGGTGTCATCTCCTGCACACTGATGACCCTCAGCTCTGTTCGCTTTTACAGTTAACCCTAATTAGACCATCACATTGTTTCCAGTGCCTGAATGAGTTAAAGACAAATACTGTCTAAAATCCAGACTGAGGAGATAGGATTCAAGTGATACATGCTCAGCATTCAAAGGAAATAATTAGAAGGTCAAACTATCTATTAAAATTGCTCTTCACAAAACTGGGATTTTTTTGGTCCTCTATTGAGTTATTGTGCGTTTTGTTATTACAACTGTCCAGTAACCCACAACTTCTCTGCCTTTTGTGGGGCACTTTCCACAGTCACCACACACATGCTGCTTGTAGGAATTCTCCATAGGCAATATCCACAATGCACCACAAGAAACTGGCAGACCTCAATATGTTCTTAAAAATTAGCTGGACTGCAAACACATAAATAATTAAGAGATGAATATGAATTTCAAAACCTTTCTCTTCAAATTCTTGAGTACACGCTTTAGGGTACGCATTGGTGTACTTAATGCAGAACCATTTCACAGATTATCTGTTAGTCCATCACAGAAACAACAGTTGCTGAAGACATAGCAATCAGCTAAAGTAAGCATGGCTAAGAATACATTTCTATTTTTAAGATCGTTTATAGCCATTTTAATTGTATTAAAAACCTGACACATTTATTTTTTCATTCAGGGACAGTTCTAAGAAGCAGTAGCAAGGAGGGTAAGACCTGTAAATAATATTGGTATAAATATACTGCACTGGCACAGCTGAAAGTTTTCCATTACTCAGGAAAAGGTCACTAGACCTATTGAACATGTTTAGACTACCCGTGCTGCTTAAAACATGACAGAAATAGCTTTACCATTTAGCATCTGACACAAATACAAACTGAAGTATTTAGCAAACAGGTATGCCTACCTAATTTTGGGGTGTTTTCCTGACACAGAGCCCAGTGTCATACTTACATTGCCAGGGAGCCACGGTTTCCTTTGAGCTTTTCTTCATTAATATGAATTCAGAACTTTTGTACCTGCCAGAATTATTCTCCTTTACCATTCCTGTAACCATAACAAACATGAAAATAACTTTTGTTTTTAAAGTACAAATTACTTTATAATTAATTGAAATTTACGGGGCTTCCCATATTTGTATATTGTAGGTTTTTTACTGTTTCTAATTGCCTTATTTTATATATTTAATGGGCAAGATTTTCAAAACTGACCAGTGATTTTGGACGGCTTCCTATTTTGGCTGTTCAACATGAAGATACTTGAAAAGGGCCAATTTTCAGAGGGACAGTATTCGGTATTTTCTAAAACGCAAGTGTGTCAGTGTAACCATTGCAAAATTGAGGTGCCCAGCATTACCAGACACCTTTTTTTTCTGTTCAAAAAGTGCATAAGAAACTCCTGCATTCTCTCCCCAGAGGAGCGCATCAGCAGAAATCACTTTTTTGCCCATCAGATTTTCCCTCCCATCTCTCATGTTTCCCCTGGCTGGCAAGAGGCAATTGTTCTTTCCACATCGTAACAGCAGATCCTCATGTAACTGCCACTGTTTACAATTTCCATCTACCAGCTATGTAATTAGAGAGAAATCTGGCTGCATAACTCCCTTTTTTCAGAATTATACATTAACCTGACCCAAAGCCCCGTGAAAGAAGCCAGAAGTTTCACTGATTTTTACAGATGCTAGATCAGGTGTTTATCAGCCGTTTCATTTAGAAGAAAAAAGAAGCTGAAAAATGTTTCAAACCTAACACAACTATCAACTTATCTCAAATGGGCAATCTGAGGAGATGGGGGAAAGCAAACATAACATGTTTTGTGCAGTCTCAACTCCCCAAAATGTATTTCCACAAGCTTAAGCTGACTTTGAATATGCTGTTTTTCACGATCTTTCTTGGCCTCTTCTTCATAGTGCTCCAGGCTTTGTTTTTAGGCAAAGTAATTAATATCTTTCTGTCCTTAACTACAAACACATTATTTGAAACATCTTTTTGTCATAAAAGAACCCTCTTTGGGGCCTTTTTAATGTAGTCATTTGCTACAGCTAACTTGACAAAAATCCTGCAGCTCTGAGAGTGTGGAAACTCAGAGAAATTAATTTGCTTACAAGAAATCTTTGCAGCGTTTTCATTTATCCGTTTGTTTTCTGATCTGCTGCATCTCTTGGGGTTCTCGGCTCTCCCAGGTTCTCTGCGCTGCGTTAACCCTGTAGTTGGACTCGTTCAGGGAACAGGAAAGCCATTTCTGAGGGAGGGAGCTGCTAAGGAGCAAAAATTGTAGAGGAAACTCTCTCTGGCCAAGACGGTGATTCGGTTGCTGCTCACCTTTTCTTACAAAAAAGTATATGGATGAAGGTATGCCCAAAGCCTTCAGCAAGCCCTAAGAGGAGACCTGTGTGATATATCACTTTTCTCGCCCTGGAAATCCTCCCTATCCTCAAAGCTTTAGCAAAGGCACTTTTATAACACGCTGGTCATGACAATATGGTCCATCTCCTCCAGTAAACTGCTTATCAGCGCTGCCAGACTTTGGGCAGGAGACTCTCTGGTCAGAGACGCACTGATGTGCTCCTGCAGGTGCCCTTCCCGGCAGTGTCCCCCCTTCCCGGCACCGTCCCCAGCAGCATGGGTCAGACCATGCCAGCAGAGCCGTCCACCCTCCATCAGGATCAGTGGGCTTGCTGCTGAAGCAACCAGAGGAAGAGAGGATGGAAGAGGCTTTCTGCGCCAACGAAGACGCGCCGTGCTGTCACCGCCTGCCCCAGCCCTTGCAGCAGCCGGAGGCTGCTATGAGCAGCTCTCACAAAGCTTAACTTCTAGTGTATGCTGCTTCAGTACAGTTTGGGCTCATGATTTAAGCAGATTTTCGTCTTCATACTCGATGCTTGTTCATACACTATACTAATTTCCTAGCAAATATCACATGTGTATTGTAATCACGAGATGGTCTCCCTCCTTTCACAGTATTTTAAGTGACATTTTCAAAAGCACAAAAACGATCCATGGATTTTTACAGCCTGAAACTGCATTCAAATATTGGAGGGGGCACGAATTACGAAGACCAGACTGATCATAAATTAGCAACTGCAAACAGCAGATAATTCATTGGGCCAACATGGAGGAGAATACCAGATATTTAAAGAACACTTCCATAGTTAAAAAAAATAATCCAAAGGACACTGAACAGTGTTTATAGTTACTATTGCTACAGTATATAAGCACCTCAGTTACAATACATGTCCTGCAGAGACAGAACACAAGCTTTGTACGTGAATTTTTCCATTCTTTCAGAGGAAGGAAATCCAGAGAACCAAACTGTGTTTCAGACGTGTGCTAGACTTCCAAAACACACTGAGAGGAGATTCCACTTGACCCACCACGGACCCCTTTACCAGGCTCCAACTAAGCAGTTGCTGTACCCACATGTGGCAGTGCCTCAAATAGCAGCTCGTGTCCCCGTGCCAGCCTGTACCTCACTTTGACCTGGCTTGACTATATTAGCACACCCGATGTGACAGACTGGGTACCCTTAAGACTAGATTACTTACATTAAGGATTTAGGAACTTAAAATAACCTGCCTTAAAGTCTTTAACCTGCCTTTAAGTCTTAAAGGCAATGTAACTAACCAAAAATTAAAATAACTACGTCAATAAACAAAGAATACATATAAATGTATTGAGAATAAATATCTACAAGCTTACACTTGGCTTTGGAGACAGGCAGCCCAGAGGATCAGTTAAAAAAATAACAAGTCTTTAATCTTCTGCTATGTTAAGGCAGTTAGATGGTCCCTTACATTTTCACTCTTCAATAACAGGGGCATAAACAAAATGCAAGGGGTGTCTCTACTCTCGCATCCTTACCTCCTTTTACTCTCCCTAATCCTTTTCGCCCTCTATAAAAAAAGTACAGAAGACGCCACAGCTTCACACTTTTATCAAGCACATTATCCGAATTTGTCCCTTTCATTCTCTTCTGGGACACGAATGGTAATAAACTAGTCCGACTTTGCAAATCCATGTGTGGTTTTGTGCACAGGTATTTAAACTGATACATGGAGGTGTCCAAGTCCCCAGATGCCACCACAGATAAGAAAAAAGAAATGTAATTCTTGTACAGAAGATGTAGGCCAACAAATCTGGATCTAATTAAATAGTGATACATTAATTTGGGAACTAATTGTAGTAAGAATTCCTCATCCTGTATGGAACTCTGCTTTCCAAATAATAAACATCCTCTGAGAATTACCATAACTGCATAGCATGAGTAAACTTTCCAGTGCTGGCTGCCTAAAAGTATGGCAGAATCATAAGTTTCCTGGCAAGAAAAGTATCTGAATATGATAAAACCACAGTTGCAAATGGTATTAGGAGATACTGAAAGAATGAAAAACGAGACCTCTCTTTGCTGCGTTCACTGCATCGACTCTGTGCCCCATATGAGTGTTTAAAAGCCTTTAGCACAGCTACACACAAAACTGCCCTTGGAAAACTTTGGGGGAAATCTGGCCATTCCCCCTCATAAACATTAATTTCCAAAACAACAGGTATCCGCACAAACAGCAGGTTTCCATGCAGACGGACTACTTAAGGAGAAATTCCCAGCTGTTCAGCAGCTAAACACTATACAGGTCTCCCACCAGCTTTCCCGTGTAGGGTTTCACCAAAATAAATGGCAAATGCCAAGCACACCATGTTTTTAGGAACCTTCTTATCTACTGAGCCATCTTATTTTCGGATGAAGCACCAACCTCACCATGAATTCCCACAAAGAGCTGACAGGAGGACAGCAGATAAGGCTTACTAAGTGTGAAAGTACCAGAACTGACAGAGAAACAGATGGGCAACATCAGAGACTGAAACCTCGGTGGAAAGTCTTGCCAGTGGTTGTCTTCATCGCTATCTTACACCATTTTTTTTTTTTCTGCAACTGGTCCCAAGATCAGAATAAGAACAGACCAGAACAAAGGCAGAAGGTTTTGTTCTTTATCCTGCTGGCAAGTGCTGGAGGTGGTTTGGGCGGCTTTTTTTCTCACCCCGTTAAAGCCTTAAGAAAAAGTAAGTTAGTTCTTAAAAAAAAAAAAGGCTATTAGAAAACAGTTTGTTCCCAATAGACTACCTGGGCTATTAGTTACAGATGTCATAAAACTTTTCTTGGTTTACTGCTAACTCCAGTAAAGCAGCTGACAGTTGTGTTTTGAACATACACTCAAAAATATGAAATAATATTTGGCAATAGCTATAAAGAAGCAGATTCTGAAGAGCATGTTACTGCACAAGAAGTCAATCAACAAGGGTCAGTGAAGCCATTTTTGGAATGAATTACTTGTGAACTATCCAACTGACCAAAAGGTAAATATGCAGGGCGTTATCACAATGTTATTTTTCAAACAGAGCAAAGAGACAAGGTTCATCATAAGCAGTCTTAATATGGGATGTTGCAATACCTATGGTAATTTTGGTCTTCTGCATTGTTTTGCTATCAGTCATAATATCATATTTCATTATGAACTACCCTCAGGATAAATAATACACGTAGAAAATAAGATATCCAGTAAGTATGCAATATTACCTTCCATTTGAGAAGGGCAAATCAGTTTAATGAACTTAAGGATAAGCCACTTCTTGGATATTTCATATTAAAAGATGATTTCAATTGCAATGAAGAGATTACTTTTGTTTGTAATTTAGGGAGGAGCTAGAGCCAAACAGTTTCAGCCTTCTAAGATCCAAAAGAAGGCAGCAATTGTGATTTTTACTACTCTTCCAGAATTCTAGAAACCTTAAGTGCTTTTATACCTGTAGCTTTTAGATGGCTCTTTGGGGACATCTGGGTTGAATCAGTTATGCAGTTCTACACGTATTTCTATTAAGTTTTGAAACACGTTTCTTCTTCATTTACAAAAAAAAACCAAACGCAGACAAAGCTCCAGGTTTAGAATAATTTGGTATCTATCGATGACATCTGATAATCCAAATCTTGGTAACTGTCAAAATCTTACAGGCTTTTTTTTTGTCAGAGAAGAAGTTAATAATGTCCTAAGATCACTCAACCCTGAGTTGTTTCATATGCAAAAGAAATAAGCTATATACACGCAGCGTGGCATCCGCACATATTGCTGGTGACTTTTCCATTACTCTTCCAATACGGCAGTGCATACCACTGACCCTCATCCATAAGGGTGACTAACTGAGGTAATTTCCAACCTATGCATCCAGTCCCTTCTGCTCCTCCAACACAGACACAGGGGCAGCAACACAAGGGGGATCCAAGTGCCAGACAATTACTAAAGCAACAAGGAGCTATTGAGCAGGGAAAGGGAGAAGGTTGGATGGAAGTTCCCTCTGGGCTGGACTTGGCCCACAAAATACAGCCTGGATGATGCCAGAATAAAAGGGTAAATTTCATAAGGAGTGAAAGGGATAAAATAGGCTTTCATGGAATGAATAGCTAAGTAGCTCCCAAGACGTATGAAATCTTAGTAGCCAAAGACTGAAAAATTGTAACTACTACAGTGTGAGCACTGTACAAGAATAAAGTGCCTGCCAAATTCACGTTCTGATGCCAGAAATTCTGAAAATCATGAAAATCTGAAGACAAAATCTGAAAAAGCAAAAATACGGTCATTGCTAAGTTATAGGAACAGCCCTACTGACTGTAAGAATGTTGCCAATAAAATTCTCGGAGCAAAACCAAGAACTGCAAAAAATACTCTTACCTTAATCACTTTTAGTGGTACAAGGGAAGCATCTTTTAATAATGAAGTGGGACAGAAATCCAAATGTGTGCACATAACCTTCAAAAGAATGATTATGCTGATTCTCAAATAAATGTTTGTCAAGGGTCTACATTTATAGAAGATGAAAAAAAAAAGTAAAAGTTCAGATGAAAACAAGTGATTCTTTCATTCTTACTAGCACCTGTCATAAATTAGGTTTTGGACAAGGACAGTTATGCTGCTGTTGGAAACCCCTAATTTACTCCTGGGTATGAAAGTATAAAAGGTACCAATTCCGGAAATTAATCCACTACTGAAAACAAGGACTGTCTCACACGTTGAGCCTTCTGTACTTTCACGCATGGGAACAAACTCTTGGAAGAAAATCTCATCCTTGACCTGTGACTCTCAGGTATCAGAGAGCAACCGTGATATACGCAGAACACCGTCCTCCGGAGCCTCGGGAGGACACACAGTTTCCCTGTGGAATCTAAGATCTCTTGTCAACATACATGCATCTCCCCCAGGGCCATAAAAGTGAGGCAGTAAACAAAAACAGCTGAAAGAAACAGGTCTGCTTGGCAGAGATGAGGAGAAGTTTCACTGGCCAGCGGTACCTTCAGGTTATGCAATGCGATGAGGGGCATAATGCTCCTTATTCTAAAAGAGCCAAAATATTGCACAAGGTGGCCCTGTTCCACCCAGACATCACCCCCTCCCCAGCACACCAGACACCATACCATGCCTTAAAAACACTTTGGAGGAGAAAATAATTTCCCCTTTGAGTTAAGAAGAGCAACAGGTAAAAATACTTTGAGAGAGAGAACTCTGGCAAGTTGCTAAGCACGCAGTTCCTTGCAGATCTACAGGGAAGGCCAAGCTGAAGGTCGTCTGAAGATAGGGATGAAGTTGGTCAACACGAGGGTCAGGAGTTGGATTGCTGCTGCTGCAGCTACACAGATCCACAGCCCAAAAGTCACTGGTGGAATGGCCACAAATCCATTTCTCCAGAGAGCAGCCCTAGCGTGATAGGCATGGGAAAAGACTCTTTCCTCCAGTCATTGCACAGATCTGACGCCGAAATCCTGGCTTGGCAAGAAAACCCTGTCCTATTTTCTACTATGTCCATCCCTGAATTGTCAACAATCCATTCTAAGACTGCATCAGTTTCTAATCTTACACACTTATTTACATTCCTCTTGTTCTTACTCTTACCTCTTCACAACACCTAGCCACTTTGGCAAGCATTCTTCTTTCCCAAAGCTCCTTTAAATCTAACCTTCTCCCATATTATGTGACAGATCAGTGTATTTATGCTTCTTCTGAATAACTCGGTGTTATTTGTAATGCCACTGTCCTTTCCTGAACTGAAGCACTTTATCGTGTGAAGTTTAGCCATCAGCTCACAGCAAAATGAAGCGGGTGGAAGGACATTTGAACCCTAACTTTCAATTTTCCATCAGCTAATGACCTGGAATACAGAAAAAGGCATAAATTACAACCGTCTCACTGACTTCACTTGTCCATGAAAATGTCATCGAGGTGAAAACCCGTCCCATGCAGTTAATAAGCGGACAAGTCTGTTGATACGTAAAACAAATCAGTTCTCTAGCTGGAGAAGAAAATTTTCAGAGCAGGATGACCTCTGACAGGAAAAAGCACAAGAAGAGCATCCTCTGAACTACAAAATAACAAACTTACACAGAAATTCTCTTGGCACGTGAACAAATCAATAGCAATATTAACCAACGAACAGCAATAGCACGAAAATTAAGTACGCTAGTGAACAAATGGACTGCAAAATGAAATGCAGGGAAGGCTAAAAACAAACAAACAAGAAGTCCTCTGTTCTTGTAATTAAAACATCCTGCCTCCCTCCCTCAACGCTTCTTCTCCTCTAACTGGCAATCGCCTACCAAAATTCATCCTCGGAAGTGCTGGCAGAGGCAGGGCGCGGACCGGTTTCAGAGGCACAGGTTTTATCACCACATCTTCCAATTCCACTCAGATGACACAATATTGAAAGCTGTCCACCACAGTTATACCGTTGCTGTCATCAATAAGGCTAAAGGCTGAATGATGGTTTCAGTTTTGGCAGCATGGACCAACCTCAGGAATGGAGGCCCAGTTTGACTTGGAAATGGAGAAATGTCTTTCTTGTATATACCTCCCACATATGTTACAAATGTGCGTCTAACGCAAAGCCCTGGGATGAGATCCCTGTGCCAAAGGCAAAACTCTCATCCACCTCACTAAGTTTGCGGCCCCGAGTTACAAAAGTAAGCAAAAAGTAATGAAAAAATCTTTTGCTTGTTAACACAGACTCTTCAGCTTTTCGGTACACTCTCAACTGTAACATACGCAGCTGCCAAATCCAAACCCCTTCTCTTTCTGGCATATCAAGAAAAATACAGTTCAACTACATATGGAAGATAAACAGTGGGACTCAATAATTCAGCGTGTCCCCTGATCTTAACTCTCTCCAAATTCCAGTATGCAGCAGTACCTCTTAAATCCTGCTCCTGGGAACACGCCACAGCCGCTCCCCAGCTGCTGGGACAATACCAGAGCGTGTCCCCTCACCCTGCAACGAAGGGAGCTCCGGCACACACCCACCCCTCAGCCCAGGGACAGCGACAGCCACACGGGGAAACTGACGGATGCACATCATTGGGATGAGACTGTGCCCTAAACCACCCCATCGTGTCATGAGCTGTAATTGCAGTCAACCATACTGGGATGGGAAGATATAGAGAGCCTATAGATAGGAAAGATCCTAGAGAGTTATAGGGTGTATACTAATCACGCGAACGGACAAATTTCTGGAGGCACTTCAGTAAATGCTCTCTCAAATACCTAAAATGGTTTTAAATTACTGGCCCTTTTACACTGAGGAGACTTGGATCCTTAACTTAAACAGATTACAATGGAAGGGCTAATGCAGCAACTGGTAAAGTGTCCTTTGGACGCTTTTATCCCTCAGATTTCTCTGAAAGCAATGTACAGTCAGTTTTTTTCTCATCTCACAGCTGTGTAATATCAGCCCTAAATTAGAAGATTATGGTTTATCCTTCAGAGGAGATACTTTTTCAGACAAATGGCAT
The DNA here is from genome assembly GCA_013398815.1 of Ibidorhyncha struthersii. Classification (NCBI taxonomy): domain Eukaryota; kingdom Metazoa; phylum Chordata; class Aves; order Charadriiformes; family Charadriidae; genus Ibidorhyncha; species Ibidorhyncha struthersii. The sequence goes on along the minus strand of VZSZ01004707.1, from coordinate 8,047 downwards.
TCGGTCCTGTGAGAATAGGTGTGATGTCGCCAGTTGTGCCATCTGAATTACATCAGGCCTCAAGCTGAATGGAGCCCAAATTCGGATCATGATTATAAAGATTTCTTTCACGGTGTTTGTTTAGCTGTGCAGTCATGTCACCATCAACTGTCTGTGTGCTGTCCGTGAGAACACAACAAATTATGAACTTGAATGTCTCTCTCTATTCACCTCCACTCTAAGTCTCTACCAAAAAAAAAAAAAAAGAGTAAAAAAAATCCCTGAATAAAAATGACAGTGATTTATCTTGTGAAAACACTGGTCCTCTGGTCTGAGTTACAGAAATGGAGGCATATTATATCTTTTTACTTTAATGTCCAATAGTACAAAACAAGCCATAACCTTCAATGCAAACACACGTTATTCGAAAGAGTTCAAATAGACAAGGAAGAGATGACAACAGAAAGTATTCCCCTAACTTTAAAGGGTTCAGACAGATAAAAGGCTTAAGCCAATATCCACTCGTATCAACAGCAATATGGTGCCAGTGGCTATCATTTAACAAGGTTTTTTAGAAAAAAAACCCAACTTCTTGATGAGCATTTCTATTTTTTTAAGAACATCCCGTCAACAACATCTATAATTGATGTGATAGTAGTGACTCCATCGAGTGTCCGTCAGCGGTTTCTAAGCACACCAACCAGCACTCCAGCAAATTACCAATTTGGGGACACGGGACACTGCTTATCTACATTTTTCTCTCCTGCTTTAAAGGGTTTTGTGGATCCTGCTCTTTCAAACTTAAAAGACAGTTTATTTTTTGCAGTTTGGGTGGGTGCCGTGTTTCGGGTAGCGTATGAAACAGCTCCAGACTACTTAGTATAAACAAGGCTTTTGAGAACACTACACTAAACAGAATACAGCACCTCAAAGCAATGGATCTGCTTTATGCATACTCACTTACCTTCTTTTTTTCTTTTTTTTTTTTTTCTTTTCCCCCACAACTCTGACAAAGATGCTGCTGTCCAAGGAAGTTATCAAAAGCACAAAACACAGGACAGCAAAAGCATTGCTAAGCCAACAGTTCCCGGCTCACTCTGATAGAGTCCACCTGCTTGTTAGTGCTGCAGCTCGAAGCTGAAGACTTTCAAGCACCTCCACGAGTGTTGTTTTCATCTCTTCCCACCCAGCCCACCTGTAACAATGACAGCAATTAGTTTCACTGCCTCCCTGAACTCTATAGCATGGCCGACCTCCAACAAGACCAAGAACTTGGAGAGGAAAACGTCTGTTGCCTTTTGTAGGCATAAACAAAGGGAATGAACAGTCCAGGCGAGATGAGATGCTCCTCCACGCAGCCCTCGTGGACCACAGCTCCCTCCTTGTACAGCGCTCTTCTCCAAGGAACTGGCCGCCTTGGCTGGGAGCATCACTCAGGGACTCAGTAAATCGACTCGTAAATCTGCTTATTATGATGGAAATGCAAAAGTTGAGGCTTGCACAGCCCACCCTCCCTACCCCAACGGCACAGAGCTCTCACTAGAACAACTGCTGCACGCTTCAGGCTATTGCCTCGCGTCTGACTGCCAGCCTGAATCCATCACAGCACCTTTCCAAACTCACAGTCGTTACCACCAGCAGATACCTAAAAGACCTCGATGCCTATGGGAGGAAAGTAAATGCAGGTTTGAGTACCTTCCCCTCAGTTCTTCCTCTCAAAAGTGACTTATATGCAGAGCAGCTTATGAAGCATTTTAGATCCCAAGAACTAGCGTTGGATTTAGAGAAACTGCTGAAAATTCAATTTTTCATGTCACTGCAAATTAAGGGTCTCAGAAGTCTGCACACTCTACATAATCTTAAAAGATGGGGCTTGGGTTCCTGAGTAACTTGGCCAATTCTGAAAATTTTACCCATGACCATCGTTCATTCCCCTAAACGTTAAGCTTCAGAAACCACTCCCAAAACCAAGTCTGGGAAACAAATTTGCAGTCGCTCAGGGTAGCTCAATACTTAGCCTGTTGAGTCACCATAATGACCACAGAACGGATGGATTATATGATTTTAATAGGTCAGACGCTGCTGTTTTTTCCTTTACAATCACACATCCTAAAACAACTAAGAAGTAGTTGAGATAAGTCAGACACGCGTGCCCACACTCTGTTTATTTTGAAACGTCATCACCTCTTCTCCAGATGAACTCTGTTATATTTGCACCTGACCATACGCTGCTTCTCTTCAGTCCAGGACAGGGATTGACACACGCACGCAAACAGCCTGCCAGAATAACAGACGTATTTCTCTAAACACAGCTTTGTTGCTCCTCTATTGTACTCGCAGGTTTCGTTGCCAAGTGAAGGAGTTAACCCTGCCCATAACTGTGCCTGTCTTTCGCAAATACAACTGTAACCAAAGAAATTACCAACATGCAGTTCTGTTTTTAAATAAATGCTGATATGATATCTCCAGGTTGTTTTTCTGCTCTGCAGTTACGGTTGTTAAAGACAATAAGCACAGCAGTCTCGAATACATACGCACCCCAGTGTGCTGCACACTGTACAGTGGCCCATGGAGGTTACTGTTACGTTACACTCAGAGAAGAGAGAAATGAATTTTCTTCCTCCTACTGACTTTCCTGACCATGTGGAAACTTTTTTTCTCCCCACCATCACATTTCTCATAGGACGAACCGTTACTGGGCCGCCCCTGAAAATCACTCTCTGAAAAATAGTATGGAGGATAAAGGTGAAACTCCACGAATACACCCCGGCACTCAAACGCCACCTGCGTGATTTCTGCTCTGCTCCCCACTTCATGCTTTTCTTCCTTTGTAACAGAGCACCAGCCCCTTTTGAGTGGCTTCAGCAGTGCCAGGCAGTACACTTCTCGCTCTATTTCTCCAAGAAAACAAAAGGCGATGCAGAACACCTGAAGTTCTGGCCACAATGCAGTCAATAGGATTTTTGGTTTAGACCTTTGCAGCGCCAGGATTCCTCACCGGTGTGCAGCGATGTCATATTCAAATCTGAACCGGTAAGATGTTACCTTAAAATGAATCACTATTTGCCCCAACAGCAAAACCGTGCTGATGACTGGCACCTATTTTGTGAAGCGTCCTGAGACGGTGGCCAACAGAGGGCTGAACAAGAGCGAGGAAGGATTGATACACAGACGCCACAAAAGGTAAGTAACGCCAATGTAGTAGGCAGTAAAGGATTAAAAAACACCTCCTGTTTAACAGGTAACGTGACACAGCTCAGCCTCAAGAGCTCTAGGGAACCGTTTCAAGCGCTCTCCTTTCATGTCATGTAACGACCCTACCGGCATGACCTCTTCCAAACGGGAAATGGCACAATCTACTCAATAAAAGCCTCCGTTTGTCTTCTCTTCTCTTCTCCTGGTATCGGCTGAGAGCAGCCTGTCCCTGCCCTCCTTGTCATTCTCCCAAATATTGACCCTGAAGGGGAAAGAAGCGGCTGGGCAAGGCACACTGGAGAAAACCTAAGATGCGGAGTGCATCTGAGGCCGGGGCTGCAAAAGAAGTGAAGAAGAAAGTTTAGTAATGAATCCAACTGGAACAGGTTCTCCCCTAAAAAGCACAGCCTAGGACCACCACTGGTGGTTTTCCCCCCCCTAAGCCAGCGTGCAGGCAGTCAAGAGTTATCACCCAGAGAAACACACACCCAAGAAGCTGGCTGAAACAATCATCAATGACTGCTGTAACGAACCGGCTCCGCTGGGCTGTACAGCGAGCGAGGTGTGTGCTCAGGCGGCAGGTGACGATGCTGCCGCTGGCCGATGGGGCGCGGGCAGCCCTCACCAACACAGTCACTGCATTTCGGGTGCTCTCGCCACGCCTGGCGAGCAGAGGAGTGATGCTAACGAAGCAGCGATGGGATAGTCACCTTTACTGTTACTTTTCAGGAGTTTACTTAAAATACTGGGTTGATGTAGGTACGAAAATGCCACGTACCAACTTACATGAATTTGAGACATCTATCTACAATAAAAACTGAAAGTTTCAGGTTTTCCTGCGGTTTTGAGCCTGCAAGCTATCCCACACAGGCAGACCTTTGTGTCCCTGATTAACCTCGGTCAACTAACTTAAACGGGGCTGTGTCGGATTAAGGTCCACATTTGCAAGCTTCAGAAAACGCTTTGTGTAAAAATTTGGTTGTTGGCCAAGCCTGATTGCTGCATGTAAGTTACATCCGATAGGAGCAAAATGTGTCCGTTCGTGAGAATTTAGACTGAAATTTCCTTAGAGACCAGGACAGCGCTATTTTCCTTGTTGCTTTTGTAGCCGCTGCCTCGGCGTAATTACCCTTTTCTTGCCAACGTCAAAGCGGAGTGGGGGAGAGGTTATTTTTCAAAAGGCAGGACAAATCCCCTCGCCTCTAACTTCTGAAGGCTTCAGTTTATGACTCACTGCGTCCACAGCGAAATGAAGTTGCGATCGCAACTCCCAAGCCGGTCCAACGCACATTGAAATCAATGGGAGTCTTTCCGTTGACTTCAATGGAAGCTGGGTCCCGCCCTTAGCACACTCGAGCTCCGCACATAACGAAACCACCCTCCAGTTTTGGATGGTAAAAAATATGGTCAGCCTGGAAAAGGCAGGGATCCCTGAGGTCAGAGATTGTCTCTGACAAAGAAACTAATACAGGAAAAAAAACAGGAAAGAGATGCCTCAAGCGCACCTGTCTGTGCTCTGACTCTTTCTAGCACTACCACCCCAGATGAAACCACGTCCACAGCAAATATTTATCAAAAATTTGCAACGAGCAAGATCTTGGCAGAAGCCAAAGCCTGGCCCAGAGTGGAAAATGTACAATAATTATTCAATCTTAAAATCAAATGTTCAAATAAAATAAAGATAAGCTCCAAGAAATGAGCTCAGTACCACTTAGAAGCTAGAAGAGGCTTGCGTCAGACTTTGTAGCGCAGTTTTGTGCTCGTCAAACATGAAGGTCAACCTAGGACTTCTAGAAGAAGGAGAGGACGAGCACAACCAATGTCAGACTCTACGCTGTATGTCAGCAGGCCACCAACAAACAGCTAACTGTATGTTGCCTTTAATGTTCCTCATATGGCTCCTATGTGAGAACAGCAATAAGGAAGCTCACGAGGGAAAGCTAAGCTGGAAGATGAAAATTGTAACACAGTTTTTAAGAGTGTTTTGGGACTGTCAGAGAAAGCATAGAGGAAGAGCATATGTTTTGGAAAGATTAAAACAATGACTACGTGATGTTGGTAAGAAACTGATCATTGTCAGGAAAAAAAGCCAGGAGCAAAAAGGAATATCGATCTTTCAATAGCAGAGACCACTTAGTTTGGATGATACAGCATTTGTAGGCTGGTCTTCACCGTGACTCACACATCCCCAGGACTGAGGCAGTATTATTTAAACAATATTTAGGTGGGAGGCAGAGGTACAGGCAGACTGGCGACCCTCACACTGTCAGGTACGTCTTGACACGGTGTCTGAGAGTTACTGACGCTCAGCACCCAGAAGCATCTCACTCAGGAAGACCTCTATGGGCCATATCATTTCTTCCACCCAGCCTGTCGGGGCCTGAGCTCGGCGGGTTGAGGAGAGAAAAAGAGGCCCTTCTTCAGCCGGCATTTTTCTGCGCTTATTTTTCAGCAAATCAAGAAAGGCACAACGACGCAGGGATTTTGTTGGGTTAGTTACGGGCTGAACAGACACATACTGTACAAACGAAGAACGGGGAGGTCCAGCGGGGCTGGGCAGGCTGTGCAAGGCGAAGGAGGACGCTGTACCGCAGGTAACGGATGCATCCCGACGCCCTGCGCTGACGTGGCGCTCGCGGGAACTGGGAACGAGCGGGGAACTTGTAGCAAGTGACTCAAAGGTGTTAACAAATTACTGGGCGAGAAACATGTGCCGCCGCCACCCGTTATTCCTACACATGAGCGTAGTCCCGTCACACTGTACCTCCTCATACCCATTAGACCTCGGATTTTGGGCTGCATCGTTTGGATTCGCTTCCCACGCCATTTAAAAAACAAGACAGTCGGGAGAGAGGAGGATTAGGGAGGTAAAAAGCTGACGCTGTTGATCATAAATCTCTTTATATATGTGTGGATATCTATGTGTATATTTACACACACATATATACACACATATACATGGGTGTGTATATATGTATACACATATATACATCTATATGTGTATATGTATGCACATATATACATGCATATGTGTGTATATATGTATACATGTACACACATATGTGTATATGTATTCATATATACACATATATATGTGTGTGTATACATATGTGTATATATACACACATACATACACATGTGTGTGTATACATATGTATACATATACACACATATATACGTGTATATATGCATGTATGTATATACATATATGCATGTGTATGTATATATACACGCATATATGTGCATATATACATATATAGGCATATATACACATATATAGGCATATATAGGCATATACACACACATATATACTGATATATATACACATATATACATATATATGCATATATACACATACATACACATACGCGGCGCACGGATACAAGTCACGTCGGTGGGTACGAGTCACGCCGGTGACAGGTTTTCTACCGCCGCGTCTCCCCAGCCGCCCCCCCCTCCCGCCCCAGAGCCGCCC
>VZSZ01004706.1:104736-125108 GCA_013398815.1 Ibidorhyncha struthersii | reverse complement strand
TTAGAACTAGGTGATCTTTAAGGTCCCTTCCAACCCAATCCGCTTTATGATATTTATGCAAGCTTTTCTACACATATAGAATTCTCTAAAAATGGTTTTTAATAGTCAAGCTTCACTATTGCTTGGCCCATCTACCTAAAGCAGTATCACAGTTTGTCTTTTTATTTTTCCATTTAAGCAAATTCCCATGGTATGCGAAAAAAGTTAGCAGAGTACAGTCCATTCGCCCATTTCAGATGGTCAATGCTAATATCAGCATATGAATATAAAGAGTCTTTCAAATATTGTAATACTTTTTCCCCATTAATGCCCACCTTGAATAAATCACGTATACTATCATGACTCTAAATAGCATTGCCACATCACTGTTTTAATACATCTAAGCAGCTTTGCATTCGTATAACTGTTAAAGTAATTGCTTAATTGGTTATAGAAATAGTGTTACTGACCCAAAATAGTTCCCAGTGTTGGAAGTCAATGATTTAGTTTTATGATCTCTTAGATGATTGCCATAAGGAAGATTTCATGCTTACTTTATGCATTCAAAAAAGCAAAAAAAAAATTAAAGCTGGAAATCAGTCTTGATTCTTTCCCTTAGAAAAATGAGAGTCAGGGAGATGCTTGGACACTGCTAGTGAATGTTGCTATTACTTCATCAGTAGGAAGACTGAAAACCCAGGATTTGACAACCAAAAGATACTTCCTTCCCCCGTGAAAGCCCAGCATGAGATCTATGCTCTTTTTTACCACTTAAGAAGTGAGGAGTGGGATTTGTACTCCTACTTCTTCCTGGCCTGAGCCCCTCCTAAAGGACCAATCACTGGAGCCAGCGGAACTGCATTTAGTGCAGTACTAGCTTTTGTAATCTTTGATCCAGTTCAGTAGGGGTTATAATGCAGGTTGCTTTCATTAAAAAAAAAAAATTAAACACTGCTAATTTGAGAAGTTCAGCATGTCAATGAATGGAAATTTGCACCTAACAGATAGGAAACAATCTATTTTTCACATTAGGCTACAGTACCTCTGACCAATTAGACTTCAAGACACTGGAAACATTGACTGCCTAACCTGTGAGTCAATTCTTGCTACTGTTGTGATAATATTCCACTTCAAAGATTAAAGAAATTTCATTTGAAATATTCAGACAAGTGACAAATTATGTATTTCAAATATAAGATCTCTCCTACAACAAAAGTTGAGTATTTATGCTCTAAGCTATACTAAAACTGTTCCTGCCATAATCATACAAGTGTGATGCAAGAAAACCCCCCACACTAACACAGATGCCAGTCACCACAGCAGCTGTTGCAAGGATGAATTCCTCCCATTTACAAGTAAGACATGGGCTGGTGTTCCAATTTGCTTGCATATTAACTTAAAAAATAAAGCAAATATACCTAAAGCAAAAAGACACAATTACCTAATAACAGTACAGAAAGAGCTCCTTGATTATGCACACAGAGCCACCTGAGAAATAATGTTCACTCTTGTAGCTCTGCAAGAGCTACAGAGTTTTCCTAACTGCTCTCTATATGAAGTTCATAAGTACATCTTTAAAGAAACGTTACTAACTTCTCCTGCAATTCACCTTATTGGCAAAAAAAAATTAAATAGCGAATTCTTTAATTACAAACAACACCCCCCTCCCAAGTCTTTCTCTCCTCGTTTTGTTTCTCAGCTGTCTTATCAGATGACACATAGATTATATGCCATAGATATATAATTGTCAAATCATTTGAGGAAATCTTATGTACTCTTTCTAGGAGATTGATTGAACTGTCCACTGGTGAGGCTTTTATAGCATCAACATTTGTGACACCCAATCAGCTAGTGAGTAAATGTTGCCACTGGTGTACATTATTTACAAGTGCGTGAAGCATAGAGCTTATAACATTCATTTAGTTTTGGATTTGTTTTCAAGTTACAAAACTCATTCAGCCATGGTAGGATCAGCCCACATTTTAAAATCTAAAACTAGAGTTAATCTTCTACAGCACTCCACCGTGTTTAGGGATTCAAATCTTCCATGTAAATAAAGCATGAGATTTGCTACCCTAGATACAACTCTTCCACATAAAGCAAATGGGCAGTGCCCAGTGTTAAGAGAAACACAAAATAGTGAATACAATCAAGTCATGGGTGGACAGTATGGGCAAACATTCTAATTGGCTAAAAATCCAGACTTAGTTAAAACAGTATAGAAAAACTAAGATAAAGGATGCTATACAATCCACAACAAGCCAAACACTCTCTCCTGTAACTAATCCCTGTTATATTGATTGTTGAGTATATTAACAGAAAATTGACAAGCTGGTCTGTGGTGTTTGAATTTGGGGAGTGACATGATTTGTTTACTGTGCATTTGTTAAAGTATTTTTTAATCTATCCCCTAAAGGTATTGGTAGAAAAATCTTCCACGAAAGAACTTAAAAGGCTCTTCTTATAGATGAAATGAAAAAGCTCCATCAGCACAAGTATTTGATAAATAGAAACTTATGAACTATTATTTAACTTCATCACGAATGTCAGAGGTCTAAAACAACAACACTTAATTAAGATGATGTGTGTCCCAAATAGTCTCCCAGGAAACTGGTGAATCACAGCAGATTCCCTTCACTGCCAAAAATATTCACAGAATTATATGAACACATCTGTTAAAAATACATGAATGACAGGAAGTCTCCAGCTGTTAATGCAGATTGATTACTTGTTGAACATAATTAAATGAGGCAGGAGGGAGGTTGTTAACTGTTGTTTACATTAGGATATATAAAATAATGGGGGAAAAGTAGTTGTGGCATTTAAAGAGAGGTTAAGGTACTGTTTGAACAGTAAAGTTCATACATTTCAGATGAAAAGCATGATATAACTGTAAGAAAACTCATGTTTCTTTCATTTTTTTACTCCTGTGTGCCTACTGATTTAGCAGATCTCAGTGCCTGAATAATATAAACCAGGTATGGTGGACCCTTTATTATTTCTGACAACAGATAAAATACATTCTCCTATCATTGAGCAATGACTGCTTCTAAATCCTATTACTTCACTTTACTGCCTGTTTACAGAAATGAATGCATTACTAGATGAAACACTTCTGAAAGTATATTGCATCTAACTAGAGAAATGTTTTCTACAAATTTTGCCTCCTGTACACATTGCCCTTCCTTTGAATTTCAGAGCCAGAAGGGGTCTAGCCAACTGAAATTGAAAGATTGTAAACCTGAGATGACAGAATCAGATCAGGTCATTTATATTTTTTTTTTTTTTAAATTACCATGTTTTTGCCTGTTAAATTACTGTAAATCTTTCTGGGATAGATCTCAGAAGCCTCCTAGGAAAACCTCAGCTTCCTCTCTTGTAATTGTTTATCCAGAAAGCTCTGATTCAGGAAACCCGTTTCAGGAACACAGTTATTGTTACTGCAACTCCAACATCTTTCAAGAATGGTACCTCCACAAATGAAATTAATATTACCTTTAACTGTTGAATTTTAGGCATGGTGTTTGCCTGTCTTCTGGTATATTATTAGCCAAATTTGTTTGCCTTTCCTGAGAGTTAATCAAGTTGTTAATTAGTCAAAGCTTGACACTTGAATCTTATCTGCTCATCTTAAAACACTCTTGTTCCTCCATTTTGGAATGAAAACAGGTAGAAAAAGTTGGAAGAAGATACAAGATAACATCAAGAAATATCAAGAGACAGACACCACAAGAGATTTTCAACTAGCAAAAGCATGCTGTTTCATAGATTGCAATAGAACTGTTCTGATTTAAGCCAGTTGAGAATAGCCTTATAAGCACAATTGTATCCATTTAGAAAGTCAGTATTACGACTATTTCCTTTCCTCTCACCATCTTTGTCCAAAATAAAAAAATAACCATAACTGTCTTACTGAGGTAGAGGGAATTTCACCAATTAACTCCACAGCGGAACTTGGCCATCTGAATAAAATCATGGTCACTTCAGGTGGCAAACCACCATCTCATTAACAGATCTAGATTCTTCAAAGAGAAGTCTCAAGCTCTATTGTGAATTATTTTAATACCTTGACTTCTTGCTCCCCATGTTTTCTTCTTACAGTTATTACTGTATCCTGGAAAACTACTGTTGGCTGTGAAGTATTAGCTCTAATTGTTTTCATCTTTTTATTGACTGATTCTTAAGAAATCACCCATATTTCTGTGCTCCAAGATCATGGGTTTGCTTTATAAAAGTTTTTTTTAAAAAAAAAACAATTTGAATATTAAGCTAGGAAAAGGAGAGTTGAATTTTGTAGTGTACAAAAGTCCCCTCAGACAGACCCAGTTCCCTTATTCAAGATGCAAGTAATATGATTTGAGTCTTAGCCTGAAGACAGTTGAATTCAGGTCTCTTCCTTCCTGAGCTCTACCTAGGCTGGTATAAAGAATGTATGCTCCCAGCAGCTGTTCTTTAGAAAATAAGTCCTACTTATTTGTTTGGACAGTGAAGGAAAAGGGGGGGAAGTTGCTTTCTCCTTCAGTAGAACATCTATAGATTGGGACTCTGAAATACATAATTGTAACCCCTTCCAGTTCTGAGAAGGATGACTAAAGCCTGAAGAAGTACTTAGTTTATAGCATGTCACAAAAGAATATCCACATCATTCGGTTAAGCTCAATGCATGGATTGTCATGTCTTTTTAACTTCCATTTTACCCTATGTGTATGGAGTCTAAGCATCAAAGGGCTCTCAGTCTCACTCCAGACAGCTAAAAGTAAAATGTTGTAGCCCCTAAGTTCTACATACTTAAGGGCACCTTTTAAGATGCTCTTACAGCTTCTTACATGGACACAAGATTTTTTTCATATTTTGACAAAGGAATACAAATAAATTTATTGTTTAATATGGATGCTTTGAACACTTATTAACATTGGCAGTTAAAGAAACAGTTTTCATCAACAAAATATAGAACAGGGAAGCAAATTTCAAATGCAGGTGAGCAAGACATTGTTTACAACGGTTATATAAATATTTTGCAAGAAAAACAGACTAATAGAACCTATTCTACTACCTAAATTCATAGTATATTTTCTATGGACAACTTATATGTAAAATGGAATGGAAATTGTTGCACCAAAGATCTAGCGATATTGTTAAGTTACTAATATAAAATACAGGGAAACATATCTCAGAAGTACTTCATAGGCATTTCTGTTTACTTCACCTAAATAAAGTCTTTTGATTGCTGATGCAGATTTTTGCCTTGTTTTTGTCATGTTTTTCATAGACAGAAAAAAAGACATGGATGCTAAGGGACTAAGTGAAAGTAGAAGCCCTATCCAAAATAAAAAGGAAGACAAAGAAGGAAAAAAATTACTTTTCAAGTGAACATGTTTTCTCCTAGAATAACAGGAAGTTCTACATCTCTGGAAAAGGAAAATAGGACCAAGTTATCTGCAACAATGAAGACTGCACCTAGATGTCCAATTTACAATTACAGAATATTTGACCTTATAGAAATTATTTCCAGAGAAAATGGCTGATCTAATGGTATTTCCTGAAACAACAATGAGAGATGGAATTCTCTCTATTGGAAATCATCACAAAGTGAAATTATAGGCTTGATTCCCTATTATGCTTTGAGTATTGTTTCAAATGAAGAATGTAGTTGCATTATGAACTCAGCAGGTACAAATTAAACACACTGTTTCTGAGCATACTGCTATCCTCAAACAATTCAATTATTACATATCACACAGTCAAAATAGCCCAATATAGGAAAACTTGCTTGGACATCGTTGAAAAAAGCATGACCTGAAAAGCTGCATTTTTTTAAAAGTGATATTCAGTAGCACAGATTTTCTGACAGAACTGCAATATAAAGATGGATTTTTGAGCAGAATTTCATATTTATCAAGTCTAACGTGGTGAGGTCCTCCTGTAAAGAATTTAAGTGTGAACTTAAATATATAACTAATCCTAGTGAAATACTGGAACTTATTCTGTTCCACAAAACCTCTTAGCCATTTCCAGAGTCTGAAATGAAAACAATGCCATCTACACTTTTGAAGGATTTTGATTTTAGAATATTTATTTTCTAAGTATTTTATAAGTAAGCAAAGAATATGCTCGGATAGTCCTTTTCCTTATCATTTGAAAGGGCAAAAGGTCAGGCCTGGTTCTTTATTTCCTCCTCATGTTTTGTATAGTTTTGCAAAATACTGCTGAATCATTATACCCTGTTTTACACTGCTGCTGCAGACTACAGGGTTTACCATAGTAGGGGAAAAAGTGATCAAATCCATTCTCTACAATGAGAAGCACTATAACACACATGGCTCAGGAAAAGCAAAATAGGAACTGACTGAAATTTATAATTGTCTTGAAGTGATTGCACTTGCTCAGCTTCACATAAGAATAAAACAGTCATCGTAAATTGAATGCAGTATCTTATAAATATCAAAGTTTGTTTTATCACTCTCAAATATAGTAAAGGTTACAGATCTGCAAAGTGAAAAGTGAACCTCCCTTTTATTAATGACAATAAATCATTGCTCTATTTTAACTGTCACTTAATCAAATATTAACAGAAACAAAATCCCCAAGAATTTCTACATTGAACAAAACCTCCCCTCCCTTTCACCCCCCTATGGCCCAAGAAAGGAGAACTTCAGATGCACAGCAAAGAGAAATAAGCCTGCTAACAGCTCACAAGCCTGCAACAAACCAGAGCAGAAGAGGGTAATTGACGCTCATTCCACCACACTGCTGCCACCTGGTAACACTTGCAGCGATTAAAGTTCCTGAACTCCCAACAGCCCATTTTCCCACTGTTGCAACACCACACTCAGCAGGATCTATACAGCTCTGAGGAACAAATTTGGGTATCTTCGACCTGAACCACTGAAACAGGTTCAGTCAGTGAGAAACAGAAAATGCACAGAAATGCACAATTACATGAAGTTAAACCTTTAAAAGGGAAGGCATTATCCCACACATCCAGATTTGTCTGCAAAACAGTCAACAAAACCATGTAACAGAAGCCAAGCTGGCCCTACACAGACCCAAAGCAGGCCCACTTGAACTCTATCACAGCTGTAACATTCTAGCAAGGGGCAATCACCAGTACTTTTCACCTCACCCTAGCAAGTATCACACCACACAGCCTCTGAGATCTGCAGATGTGACCCAACAGACTTGGAGGAAATGGACAGTTCTCAACACCACCAGAAGGTACTTAGGCTGACACTGGTTAAACCTGGCACGTATTTAAAAGGTGCACAACTGCCACACCCTCTTTGCCAGAAAAACAAGCTTTCTCCTCATAAATAGCAACCAAAAAACACCACACCTCTGATGGTACTGACAGGTAAGACATGGTATACCAACATTAGTGAAAATTATAATAAGCTAGATATACAGCACCCAGAAAGCACTGATCATGGTGTTCACTGCAATTTTTAGTCAGTCACACAGTGCCCCAAAACAGAGAAATATCATCACCTTCAGTAATAAGAATCATAATCACAAAGACATTACATTCCAGTACCTGAAAAACTATCAACCTCAATTTCCTGCACTTCTAACAAAAACCCTCACCATGTCACTGTAATAAAATAGTTTGAACAAAAGCCTTGTTTACAATGTAGGTTTAGCACTCAGATTACCAGGTGACACAAATTTTTTTACCCCCTTGAAATTTTGCTGGTCCACACCACCATTACTTACTGCACAGTTATACTTAAGTGTCCACTAAACACTATCCTGTAACTCACAGTGATTTTCTGTACTCGGAGGATGCAAAATACAGAATTCGCAGCTCAGGATGCAAACTCATGCTCGGCCTTAAACACAGTAACTCTCCACTATAAGTCAGGACTGAAATCAGTTTGTCTCCCAGCACATAACCCGGTCTATGTCAAAAAACCTGTAATGAAACGACAAAGGACCTAACCTTACATTCACTGAAGTCATTGAAGTCAGTGGGAGTTTTGCTACTGAGAGCAAAAGCCAGAACCAGATCTCCAAAAATGGTTATTATTCTCTTCAGAGCACCATATGCATTTCCTATCAACCCCCTGCAGAAAGATGACGGTCTCTCAGCTTTCCGATAATATTGCCTCATAGAAAAGCATCTCAGACTGCCAGCACTAATCAGATATCTATGACCACCTGAGGAATACATTTTGAATTCAGCATATAACCCAAAGAAGAGAAATGAATCAAGTCCTATAGAAGAAGAAAGAGGAATACCAGCAGTAATGACTCAATAATAACTTTATAACTAAAAGTCACTGCCACATTTTAATGAAATCCTTAATAAGCATCTATTCCCCTCTGCACACAATAATATTTGCTTTTATATATAGAAGCAGTTACTTAGATATTTAGCAGGAAATTACTATTAGAGGTGACATAAGAAGAATTTCAATCAAATGGAAAACTGTATTCTGAAAGTGATGTAGAAATATATTTCGATCCTTTCTGGGTTTAAAAAAAAAAAAGTAAAAGAGAGCTCTGTTACACAACTAAAACCACTTGCTCTATGTTTAATTAAGCATAAAAATTGCATGTGGCTTTTTTGGAATTGCAGGAAAAACAAATGCCACTGGCTTCTGAACAGAAAAGGGAGATTAAAAAGTAGTTATGCAGTTAACAATCTTTTAATGAGGATTAACAAAAGTAACAAGACAGAACCTGCACTTTTCAAGTACCTTTCCTTTTGAAGTCATTTAGAAGCAGTCAGAGCAATCCTAAGTATTTAATACATAAACATAGTATAAAGGAAAAGCTAAAGATCATCTTTATATGCTCAGGCACTTTAGTCTTGACCACGGTATGCAGTTTGAAACTTATGCTACACCAAATCCAATAACTATCTACTAATTATGCCTTCCTCTTAAGTGAGCTGAAAGCACACCTGGCAGCCACTTAGAGGAGCAAGCTTCACACAGAAAGCAATAGCACCTGATTCCTAGTGTACAGGCTAGAATTCAGTTAAAGTTGCCTTGCCTGCTACACAGTAAAGAGCAACTTCACCTCAGTAGTTACAGGTGCTACTTATTAGTCTGGTGATGAAAGCATTCTTCTAGGAAGACACACATGGGACCTGAATTTGGGCTTTCCAATTCTACAGTTGTTTGCACAGAAATCAACAGAGCACAGAAGGATTACCACTTGAAATGGTAAGCTTTATCCAGATCGCCTACCATTCCCTTCCCAGTGCAAGCATGTTCAAAATTCACCAATGAAACTTCATAAAAATGCAACAGATGCCCGGTTCTACATGCAACATTTTATAGCATCTTTGGATCTCCAATCAGCAATAGGCAAGACTTAAGTTTACTTTACTTACTGTTCAGCTAATTAACCCATGCTACTGACAGCATTCATCAGAGAAAGTTTCTGCAACAATATTGTATATACCCATTTCCTACTTTTCAGAATCGTCAGGGTTGGAAGGGACCTTTGGAGATCATCTAGTCCAACCCCCCCGCCAGAGCAGGGTCACCTACAGCAGGTTGCACAGGATGGCGTCCAGGCGGGTTTTGAATGTCTCCAGAGTGGGAGACTCCACAACCTCTCTGGGCAGCCTGTTCCAGTGCTCCACCACCCTCAAAGTAAAGAAGTTCCTCCTCATGTTAAGATGGAACTTCCTATGTTCAAGTTTGTGCCCATTACCCCTCGTCCTATCAATGGGCACCACTGAAAAAAAAAGACTGCTCCCATCCCCCTGGCATCCTCCCTTCAAGTATTTGAAAGCATTAACAAGATCCCCCCTCAATCTTCTTTTCTCCAGACTAAAGAGACCCAAATCCCTCAGCCTCTCCTCATATGAGAGATGTTCCAATCCCCTAATCATCTTTGTAGCCCTTTACTGGACCCTCTCCAGCAGATCCCTGTCCTTCTTGAACTGGGGAGCCCAGAACTGGATGCAGTATTCCAGATGCGGCCTCACCAGGGCAGAGTAGAGGGGGAGGATGACCCCCCTCGACCTGCTGGCCACACTCCTTTTGATGCACCCCAGGATGCCATTGATGATCAACAAGAGATCATCACAGCACTTGCTGAAACATCCTTCTGTGCTGAGGTACTCTTAACCCTGAGCCATTGTACATTTTATATGTCTCATAACTTATACAATTGCAATTACAGGCGCCCCTAGTTTTCTCTTTCTTTGCTGAACAAGACTGAAAAGATAAAGCAGTTGCTCTTTCTTAAGCAGCTGCTTCACAGAACCTCTCAAGTAGAAAGATAACTTAATTCCATGCAACTTTTATAGAAGTGAATTACTAAACAAAGCAAGTTTTTCCTCCAAATATGCAATATGGATATCAAATAAAGGGCATTCACAAGTAATTTGCAAGTACTGCACCGCCCTCTGCAGTCAATGTGTAAGTTCTGCAAATACATTTGCAAAATGAATTTGTGCACATTCCTTGCAAAGATCAGTAGGTCAATAACAAAACCTCAAGCTGAAACCCAGCAGAAGTAACATTTTTATGATATTGTCTTACTTGTTGGAATCATGGGAACACAATACAGAACTTTTAAATTCTTCATATAAATGTTCTGCCTGTTAAAGGATGTGGAAACACATGTTTTGCTGCTGTTTCAGAATGGGCAAGATTCCTCAATGATACTTCTGGCATTTACTTTCTTGGAACTTGACAGAAATTTGCAATACCCCATCTGAGAATTTTTTCTAGTTACTTCTAATAATCATGCAAAGTGAGCTGCATTTTTTAAAAATTACATTAACTGATCCATCAATGACAGAGAAGCATATTTTACAGTTCAGGTATTGCACTACTTTGTTTAACACAACTTATAACATTGATAGGGCATTTTCTGAGATTTGTATAGCACCACCTTCTTCACATGGACACTCTAAGACAGTATTATTTTCCCTGTTGAATTGCTAGAGAACACTTGACAGTTACCCTTGGGCCAGCCATAGATATGTGCTAAAATGTAATTCCTTAAAAGGCCTTTTTTAAAAAAAAAAACAAACTCACCTGCTGTATATTTGTTTCATAACCTCCTTGTTGAATACTAGATATGCATTTAAATCAGTAGAGAGCTTTTACTGTTTGAGTAATTATGAGCAATTAAGGAGACAATTCATGTGAGCAGATTTGTACACATGATGAGGGCTCTGGATATTAACATAACTTTGAATACCTGTTCAAGTAACTAGTACTACAGCGTGTAATACCTGATGGGACTACAAAAGCATACAGCCCTGCACTACTAGATTTCTGTAAAACACATCTCAAGTAACTGAATCAATAGAAGTTAGCAGGGTCTTCCTCTGTAATGTCACATTCGTCCTTCACATTTTAGTGTTTGAATACTGTTGCAGACAGAAGTTACACACATTATGGACAGCTGCCTCCTTAATACTGATAGCATCACATGACAAAACTGTTTTCTGTCAGAACCTCTTCAGTCCAACTTAGTTTACATCTGCTTTTTTCTTTGATCTGTGAATAGAACTTTTTAAAGTAATTATCAGATTTTACAAAATTTTTCTCCTCCTAAAAGAAAAAAAACTTTGTACAGCACAAGATATCACCACTAAAACACAGATTAAACCGCATTTTCTACTGCGCACAATTAAAGCAATGAAGGAAAATGAACGTCACTTATTTCTTTTCAAGTCAAAATCAAGCTTTCAAAGACCCATTCTTCTGCTCTCAGCAGAGATCTGAAAGATTCGTGTACCACAAACGTTCAAGACAGAGTACTAACAGCACTTCATGGTTGTGTGTCACCACGACAGGAAAACAGCAGGGCGTGAAAACCCTTCTAGAAAAAAGGAGTAACAGCTCAGGCAGCTTGCTGAGGTTTCCCACCTAGCAAAGGCACCAGCTCCGCCGGGCCTGGGGAAGCGANCTTGCTGAGGTTTCCCACCTAGCAAAGGCACCAGCTCCGCCGGGCCAGGGGAAGCGAGGCCGGCAGGAGCCCCCGCAGCCGCCCTGAAGGCGGTTCCCCCGGAGCGGCAGCTTGGGACACGGCGCTGTGACGGGAGGCACGCGGGCGCAGCGGCTCCAACCGCCGGCCTCGGCGCGCGGGGCTCCGCCAACGGTTTCAGCGGCTTCCCTCAGCCCCGCTGTGCCGCCGCTCCCCCAGGGGCTCTAGGCTGACAGCCGGCGCGGCCGGGACAACCCGCTACCCCTTCCCGAGCGCGGGGTTCCACGAGGGGCGGTGGTGCCGGACCCCGGCAGAAAACCCGCCGCCGGCCCGCCCCTTCCGGCACCGCCCCGCCGGGCGTCCCAGGCAACGGCGGCAGGTTTACCTCGGCGACGCTCCGCCCCGCGAGCGGCAGCCGTTGCTGCGCGACGAGCGGAGCCGACGGCGGCTGAAGGACAGGTCGGTGCCCCCGGCTCGACCCGCACCCCCCGGGCCAGGCCGTGGCCGAGCTTGAACGGCACCCTCAGCAGCGGGAAACCGGGACCAGGTTCCTATGAATACCAGGGGGTGAGGCAAGGGTCTGATCAGCCGGCAGGACTGAGGAAGCGCATCTATCAGCCACAAGCTCCCGACCAGGACGGCTACAAGCACAAGACCAAAGAGGAAGTGTCGGCCGGACCCGTGCACCAGGATAAGCACCGTATCAATCACAGACCCCAATTCAACACCTCTATCGTCCACGCGGAGCAGAACAAGCGTCTCACAAGCTACAGGTGCCGGAAAAAAACATCAGGCAGAGACGCGCGTTGGGACAAGACTCTCATCAGGCACAGGGAGCAAGACAGAGCATGTATCAGTCATATGCACTAGGATTGGACCCTTACCAAACACAGGAACCAAAAAGCGCCTATCAGACACATGCCGTAGGACAAGATCCCTATCAAGCCTATGAACGTGGGCATGGCCCCTATCAGCCACATGAACCAGGTTATGGTCTTTATCAGCCGGGATACAGTCCATATGATGATCAGATACCTGATCCCGACTCCCGCATGCTGGCAATTCAGAATGCAAAAGCCTATTTACTGAAGAGCAGCACAACATCTGGCCTGAACTTGTAAGTCTAAAAATGGGACACAATTGAAAAGGGTAGGAAGTATGAGTGGAAAGGAGAGTGGTGTTGGTGAAAGGTCAAAGGGTTATGTTAAGGAACGGAGGGATACCAGGGGCATATATGGGGAGGATATGGTATAAATGCAATAGTTCATCGCTATGTCATACTTGTGTGTGTCCGACATCTTTCAGGATCAAAATTTCCAAGGGAATTTATAGAGTTCAATGGGAAATTGATTTAAGAGCAAGTTTAAATTCAGCTTCAGCTCCTGAGACAGGTGCGGTACATACCAAAAACAGAAGATAAGACTACTCCTAAGTGTATTAAAATCAGTCTGGTTTCAAGTCTATTTTCCCATAATGCTACATGATTCCCTTTCATCTAACTATTGCAACAATTTCTCCAAAGCTCCAGGTGATTAGTTTCTACTTTTGATATTAAAAACATAATATTCTAAGACTTTTGTATAGTAGGTCAATAATATTTACATTTATTTAACAGATATGACCATCTTGCTAATATGCTAACAAAGATCCTGGATGAACAGCCCACAAATGCAGTAGACATAATCGAGAATGTCAGCAAGGATGTGAAGTGGGCTCAGTTTCAGAAAAAAATGGACACTCTTCGAGATGAATATGAGACTCTTCCAACATTTGAAGCTGCAGAAAAGCGTAAAGCTTTGTTCCTCAGGGCAAATGGAGAAGGAGATGAAGAACTAGAAGAAGATATAGTAAGTTATTATCAAAGAAAAACAGATATCATATATACCAGGGAATGGGTGGGAGGATGGTGGGAAGAGAAAGGAGGAAGGGAGGAAGTTGTGGTCTCCTTTGTACTATTGCCTTTCATGATCATATAAATAATTGCAGCCACAGTACCATGTACCTTCTTCATAGGTGTGAAGAAGAAAGCCCATCTGGTTACTTAGCTGGGATTTCTTCCTGTAGTAAATCTAATATTCTGAGCCTTTAAAATCCTAGATGTTCTAGAGATGATTAACAGAACACAAAGTTTACGGTATCTCCCATATGCCAGCTCAGCATGGAATATTGCATCCAAATTTCTTTTCTTTATCTAAAAGGAGACATTTCTTTACCTAAAGTGACTGTAATTCTGGACACCAGTTCAAGAATGTTATGCACAGCTGCTACTGTAAAATAGAGAATGGAAAATTTTTTGATCCAGCTCCAGGTGTGGTTCCAGTCTGTCCTTCTCCAACTGCAAAAAAAAACATTGTTATAATGAACAACTACTAGAATTGAAAAGCCACTTCTTAAAATAGTGGATTTTTCAGTATTCAGTTGTTTATATGCAGAAGCATTTGTACCCAATGAAAAATTAAGAGAATTCTTGTAATAACCAAGGGAAACTAATCAGCAAAATGTTGATTTTCATATGAAGTTACCAGTATATATTCAAATTAATTGCTATTGCAGAATACAAATAATAACAACAAAAGAGACAGTCTTTCATATTTTCCATAGCCTATCATTTATTTTACAGTAACAGTATACAACAGTAAAAATGGAAAAAAGTAGGGTATTTCAGAAAGGAGATTGGAATTTTTCATACTCCCATCTATCTTGCTTTGATATAAGAAACCTGGAAGGGCCAAAGAAATTCAATACTAAACCAGTACTACTTCTTCCAAATTCCCTCCCCTGCCGTACACAACTTTTAATATCTTTGTCTGTGTGTTATAATGACCTACCCCCATGAAATGAGAGAAGGGTGATAAAGTGAATGGAAATACTCAATGAAATCTTCATTATTGGCCTAGTTCTGCTTCCATGGAAGCCAGCTGGCGTCTTACTATGGACTTCAGTAAGAGCAGGGACCAATATTTTAAAAAATGCAGGGACCTTTATGCCAAGGTTTTCAAAACAGCAACATTCACTCCAGAGAAATATTGCTGGTCTGGTGTCTAAATATGTAAAATATGTATTATATTTTCCCCAAATGCATCTGCCACAAACACAAGGAAGCACAGCGACACTGTTTGCAGGCATCAAAGCCTCTTACACAGCTGACATGTCCTAGCACTGAAGTCCTTTGTAGATCCTGAGTAAGAATTCTGACTTTCCTTATTTTGCAGTGATTATGAGTTTGCATTTTGAAATCCTGTATTTTAAAAGCTGCAGTTCTCTTCTTTACCCTAAAAATGGCATTTTTAATTTTTCTAAATGATAATGGGTAGTTAATGAATATCTGCAAAACTCTTTGAGAGAACGAGTGGCTCTACAGGAAAGTGAAGTATAACATTCAGTGGATAACATGTTTAATTTTTCAAATAGATAATTGTACTATTCTTCAGGTCTAACTCTAGATCTTCTTTCCCAGGGAGAGACCCCTCTACCTAATGTGATGGAAACAGCCTTTTATTTTGAACAGGCTGGAATTGGCTTGAGCAAAGATGAATCCTATCACATATTTCTTGCCCTTAAAAAACTAATTAGTGTTCAGCCAATACAGACCTGTCGCTTCTGGGGCAAAATTCTGGGGCTGGAGATGAACTATATTATAGCTGAAGTACAGTACCATGAGGGGGAAGAGGAGGAGGAAACAGAAGAGGAAGAAGTTACTGAGCAAGGAGGGAAAGGGGTGGGTGAAGTTGAAGACGAAGAAGAGGAGAAAGAAAAAGAAGATGAACCACCAAAGTCCACCTATAAGCCCCCACCTGTCATCCCAAAAGAAGAAAATGGGACTGGGGCTAATAAATATGTCTACTTTGTCTGTAATGAGCCAGGCAAACCCTGGGTGAAGTTGCCTCCAGTGACGCCAGCCCAGATTGTCTGTGCCAGGAAAATCAAGAAGTTCTTCACTGGTAGGCTGGATGCTCCTGTTGTGAGCTTTCCTCCTTTTCCTGGAAATGAGGCCAATTACCTGCGTGCACAGATCGCTCGGATCTCAGCGGGAACCCAGATCTCTCCCATTGGATTTTACCAGTTTGCAGAGGAAGAAGGAGATGAAGAGGAGGAGGTGGAAGGAGGAAGAGATACATATGAAGAGAACCCCGATTTTCAGCCTCTTTCTGTGGCTGAAATGGTGGATTCTCCCTCCACGTGGGTACACCATGTACAGAGTATTCTAAAGCAGGTATGTTCTGGCATTGCTTACATGGACCTCGTATACCATTTGCACTGTAGTACTTGTAGGGTTTCAGAATGTAAATGACACTCCTCACCTGCACATTTGAACTATTCACCGGAAAAAGTATTGTACTGAAATATTATTCTACAGAAAATATATTTGATATAGTATATAACATATAAATATGCTCCACATATTTACATATAGCATACATATTCTCATATAGATATATATTTAGGAACCTTCTAGGTTTAGTACTTTTTTCAATGGTATGTTCTTGAGATTGAAACCTATCTTTAGATAACTGTATGGAGTTAGGCCTTGATAGATAACAATAATTTCTGGTAATCTTCCATATTAGGTTTTCTCTTTTGAAGTCCTTAATTGACAAAAATGTTTTAAATTGTCTTTTCTTGGGTAGGATGCTAAAATGCAGATAGCTTATGATTGTATGCTAAATTGAACTTATTCAATGTTTTCCTCTGGTCTATTTTTTGTTGCTTACTTTCTCCTGTGAAACATGTAAATGAAAAAGCTTAAAATCAAAATATTGTAAATAAAATTGTAGCATAAAATATTTGTGATATCAGGCTAGTACTGGAAAGAGGTACTACTAATGTGATGATCATTGCTGGAGACTTGCTGGCCAGTCTACCAATTCAAGAACACTAGTGTGAAATAACAGCAAATGGTAGGAAATCAAGTTTAAAATTATTACCAGCAAAACAATAGTTTAAAAATAAAATCTATATGCATTAGTATCTTAAGGACATTTTGTTATGGTCCTCTGACTGGTAGCTAAATAACAAGGCAGGCTTTAAAAGGAAAGGGCAAACTCCCTAAGTGGTAGCTTCTTAGTTTACAGTAACTGGTAATCGAGCAAGGATACAAACTGATCTGGCAAGGAACTGAAGACTACAAAATAACAAAAAGCTGATGACAGAGGTATGAGCTTATTCTGAAAAAGTAAGCAGAGATAAGGGAGGAATGAGGGATATAGGGAACACTCTGCCAGAGGATACAATATTCTGCCAACAATATACCAATTATGGAATATATATTTTTCTTTTCTCTCCCCCCACCCCTCCCCCCCAACTGTGTGCATGTGTGCTTGAGCCAATTGTTTTAACTGGTTTGCATTCTTTCAGTGATTGTTACATGTATTTATTATTTTTCTGTAACAATTATAGGGTCGCTGTGTTTGGCTTAATCCTTTTCAAAAATCAGAGGAAGAAGAAGAAAATGAAGAGGAAGAGAAAGCAGAGGATCCAGATGAACTACAGCAAGAACTGCAGCAAGAAATAGGACCTCCTCTTCTCACTCCACTCTCTGAAGATGAAGGTATTCTTCATGGAATATGAAGGTTTTGATAGAGAGCCACTAGGAATGTTGGCATTTAGGTAGTAAATATTCGAAGTTACAGGACTCTGATGCTTCATGGAGCAATACAGTTTGCCCCTGTAGGGTAAGCACATTATTTTACAAAATTGATCAAAAGCAAAATGGTTAACAGTATTGACATTAAAACTGAAATAATTGGGTTTACTAGTTAATAATCTTGTTGATAACAAAGGAAAAAAATACCTCAGACTTGTCAGGCTGCTTGTTATGGTTTGAGAGATCCTTTACAGTTTATTGTCATTTAGACAATCATTCTATCACCTGATGACCCCTCCCCACCCAGGAGAGGGAATCGGGAAAAACAAGGAAGACCAGGAGTTGAAGTATAAACAGATTTAATAGAGTAAGATTAGATAATTAATATTAATAGCACTAAAGAACCAATATTGATACCGATACCAATACAGAATGTGCCAAGATTATACTCAGCCAATCCTATCAGTAGGAAGCTGTGCACTCCCAGCAAATGTCGGACACTGCAAGTACTATGGCTTCGGGAGGAAGGGAAGGCCTCAGGAGTCCGGCACCAGGGCACAAAGTTCTCAGGATGGCAGCCATCAAGGGAGAGCAAACTTCGCAGCAAACTTTCTAATTTATAGTGAATGTGATGTTAATGGTATGAAATAATCCTTTTGGCCAGCTTAGGTCAAGTCTCGCTCCTCCTCATCCCTGCACCTGGCAAGCTCATAAACACTGAGACCTTGAAACCCACACGCCATAGCTGGCTAGAAAGTAAATATTTTCACAAATTCAGACACTAGAGTCTTCTAAAAGTGCAGTATTCCCAAGTATTAGAAGAGAAATACGTCCTGTGTTGCTCAAACCAGGATACTGCTGCAAGTTCAAGACAGCTCACTACATGAACTACATTCAGCTATTTTTCCATTATCTTTTTAGACAAAAAAATATTGTGTGTGGACATGTAAGTAAATAAATATATATGTACACACATGCATAGATATACAAATAAGAATTTAGACCCTGTAGCATATTACTGCAGCGACTCATGGGAATATGGGAACCTGAATATTAGGTTACATCAGTAGTAAATTATTTTCCTACTCTTCATTGCTTCATCAAGGTGAAATATAACTATATAATTTATTCATAAGTGCTAAAAAGTCCTTGACAAAAGAAACAGCAGTGAGTACTACTGGATATCAGGAGCATGATCTTTTCTGTACATGGCTCTATTAGCATTCCGGTGCTACCTACATGCAACTTATTGTAACTGTTGCTTGAATTCTATGAAAGTCTTGTAGCTCGGTCTTAAATATTTTGTTGAGGCTCATAAGTCAATTTATTCATTGACTCTGTGTGTCTGGCTGCCTCCAGGAATGCAAAATATACCTGCTTGGACAGCTCAGCTTTCTACAAACCTGATCCCACAGTACGCTGTTGCAGTCCTCCAGTCTAACCGATGGCCCGGAGCATTTGCCTTTGCATCTGGCAGGTGAGTAGTAGATGACACAGTTACAACACAGACCGTATATGCTGAACACAGATACCTGCCTAATGAAGACAAAGCTGCTTTGTTATTAATTCATTAATTCTAACTATTCCGGAGACTGATGGAGAAGGCCATTTAAATGTGCACAGCAACAGTAAATATGTATTTAAGACTAAAAATTAATAATCATTGGAAAGGCTAGTATAAAGTTAATGGATGTAAATGTCCAGTTAGTATTTGGGCATAGCCCTTGATTTAAAACCTATATTCTTGAGTCTGTGGTATTTTTTACAAAAATTTGTGGTTCTAATATTCATTCGTTTCCACTACACATGGAACAGTCATTAATTACCTCTACATGCTTTTAAAAGGGCACTGGAGTTGGTGTCAGAGATGGCGCAATGTTACCAATGTGAAGTCGTATTGCAATACAGTGCAGTGACAGAGCACAGCCTTCATCATTTTAGCATGTGGAGATATTTAAGTGGAAGATGTATTAATCAACGGTTACAGCAGTTAAAAAGAGGTGCTGTCTTTTAAATACTTAGAGGTAATAGGCTATAGGCTGTCTGCATCACAGTGACTTTTTGCAGAGCAGAGTAAGGAAGCCTGACAGTGCCTCCACTGATGTTTTGCTGGGGGGAGAAAGTGTGATCTCTCACTTTTCTTTCTCAGGAAATTCGATAACATCTACTTCGGCTGGGGTCACAAATACAGCCCAGAGAACCACGCTCCTGCACTGCCTCCCCCAGTGCAAGCAGAATACCCCAGTGGGCCAGAAATCACAGAGACAAGAGACCCCACTCTGGAAGAGGAACTGGCTTTGAAGGCTGCCAGGGAAGAGGCCTTAGCTGCAGCTGAGGAAGAGGAAGAGGAAGATGATGAAGGTGTTGAGGATGATGAAGAGGAGGAGGATGATTAAAATACGGGGGGAGAAACATATTTTTACTGTAAACGTTTAAACACGAATAGTATTTTCATAAATTAGTCATTAATTAGTTGATCTTAAAAGAAATGGAAAAGGCACATGCCTTCTTTTTTGATGTCTGTAGGCTCCTCTTCACAGCTGCCTCCCCCCACTCCCCCCCCCCTCCCCGTGAGGGCGGCGTTGCTGCTGCCACGGGCGGACACCACCACGAACAGCCTTTTTTTTCCAGAAGAGCGGGAAAACGGAGTCTGCTTCTCCTCCCTGAAATAATACTGCCTTCAAATAACTGACCGCCAGCCGCCACGCCTTCGCCTCGTTTGTCTAACCCGCACTGCAATACCTCTGTATCTTTTACTTAAAACAAAAAAAAATAATAAACGTAATTACATAACAATGTTACTTTTAGGCGTGAAAGCACACTATTTAAATTCGGTACAGAGCTTATTAAATCACTGGCCGCGCGCACCTTCACGACCCCGCCGACGGGCGCGCTCCCGCTGCGGACCGCT
>VZSZ01004706.1:24518-104608 GCA_013398815.1 Ibidorhyncha struthersii | reverse complement strand
AAGCGGCCTCGGGAGAAGTTCAAACTCCGGTGGCGGTTAGGCCGCTCCGCTGCTCGCTTGGGTGCGGGCGGGTGAGAAAGGAGCGAACAGCTTCCCTGCCACAGGCGGCGCGTGCCCAGCGGCTGCGGGGATGGCGGACGAAGGAGCCGTGACGGTTTGCGTGCGTGTGCGGCCGCTCGTCGCCAGGTGAGGCTCCGTCCGGGCGCGAAGGCCGCACCCGAACCCCCGGCCTGAGGGGAGGCCGCGGGGCTGCCCGCGGCCTCGGGGGCCCCTCAGCTTTGGGGGCCTCTCGGCTCCACTGGGTGTTGCTGTACTCCCACCCCGCCTCCACCTCACCTTCAGCTGGGCCCCCGGGAGCGCCGCTACGGCCCTACGAAGAGGGGGAGGCGCGGTCATCAACGTGGCGGCCGTCCCCGTGGAGGAAGGAGAGAGCCGGAACAAACGGGGCTGGCGGGGGTCTGGGGGTCTGAGAGGCCCTCGCGGTAAGGGGATAGGCCCGCGTTAGAAGAGCAGAGTGGTAACCTAATAAGGTTGACAGAATTTCTCTTCTTTCAGAGAAAGTGCTCTCGAAGATAAAGTGTCACTCCACTGGAAAAGCGAAAATAATACTATTTCCGAAGTTAATGGTACAAAAGTATTCAATTATGGTAAGAACATGATTGGATGGACTTTCATTACTGTGCTACTTGAATGCATCAACTAACATTGATGACCTTAGATTTTTGCAACTTCTGTGACCTCTTTTCCAACTTCATAATCTTGAAGGACTGCCATTGGGGCACACAGGATTTAATTTTCAGTCAGTAACAGGAACGTGCTTCCAAAGTCAGATTCCTGATGGATGTTGCTTTTTCTGTTCTGTCTCATGTTGTAGAGTGGTTTTGGAACACATGAGCTGGATTCTTTTCATGTGAATTCCGGTTACAGATGGACTAGACTAGGGCGAGTCCAGAGCATTTAGGGAGTAGGGGATCCCAAACCCAAAAGGGAAAAGTGCCTAGTGTGTTTGTTAGATCCTTATAACTAACTGCCTCACTTTGAGTCCCTTGATACTGATCCTCTCCGCTTAGTACGAATACAGCCACTACAAAGATTTTTCCCAAATTATAGATTCAGTGAAAGCGTGTTCTAAGCTAGGAGTTTAACAAGTAGACTGTCCTGTCAGGCTTATAATCCTCATAGATAAACTAGTCATAACTGTTTTTAGGATTAAGTGGGATGAGTATTTGACTGTGTCCATTGTTCTTAGGGTTTTTTGACTTGTCTGTTGTCTGTTCATTGTATCTTTTTTGGTTCTGGGTTTAATATTTCTTTTATAAAAAAAAAAAAGGCCTGCGTTAGTAGTGTCACAATTAATTATATTTTATGTTTGAATTATCCTACGGACAATCTGATGCTCATTTATTGGATTTGAAGTCAGCAATACTGAGTAACATGACAGCTTGTTTTTGACTTGCAATACAATGGATTCACGTGCTTTATTTTAATTATATTTTTTTTAAGATCGTGTCTTTCACTCGAGTGACAACACTCAGCAGTTATATGAAGGTGTAGCTGTTCCAATTATACAGTCAGCTGTACAAGGTTATAATGGTAAGTTTTAAAACTGTGTTTAAATCCTGTTTGTAATGTATTGCATAAGTAACTAGTGAAATTTAACCATCTTTCTAGGCACAATTTTTGCTTATGGACAGACTGCTTCAGGGAAGACATACACAATGATGGGAAATGAAGATTCGGTGGGCATTATCCCTAAGGCAATTCAACATGTTTTCAAAGTTATTTGTGAGGTGAGCAATTCCATTAAATTGAAGTGACTGAAAGGGCTAGTAATACTTGTGATTGTTACATAAAAGTTAATTTTAGTATCAAGGAGCTTATGAATGAAACAGACTTATATTGGACCATATGTTGCAGTTGCTTTGCTAGCCTTGCAAAGATGAGTGGTTTAAAAAAAGATAATGGTACTCTACTAGTTGGAATCAAGTCAGAACAAAACTGAGGAGGGTTGTTAAATTTGCAGATATACTAGACTTTGTTTACAAGTATAAATAGATGCTCGCTCATTAGTGTGGTAGATAAGGTAACGTGAAGCTTTGTGTTTATTCTGCTATTTTAAATCTTCACAAAATTAACAGTATTAAAGACTCTCTTAGTGGGAAGAAGATGGCACTAAACTTACTTATTTCAGTCTTTCAAAAGAATCATAGGCTAATTGCTTAATGCTAATAGGAAGTACACAAAAGGTGTAAGTTAAAACAGTGATTTCTAAAACATCATCTGCAGAGCATTTGCTTCTGCCTTGAAGATTTCAGGTAATCATTATCAGTTACGTGAAATGGTCACTGTTCCTTTGAGGAGGTGCAGAGTAACTTAGAGGGTCTATAAAAATAACTGAAGCCAAGAAAACTTTCCGTGGTGCTCTAGTCCTTGAGTCTGTTGTGCAGCCTTTCCTCACCCCAATATTGTCTACCAGGGAGGCAGGGGAAGAAGCAGCCGCTGCAAAGTAAATCTAAGCAAGCAGAGAGAGAAGACTAGGTACACAGAGAGGAAAGAGCCTAAGCAGGAGGAAATTAGATATGGAAAGGGCATTTAAGTGGGACAACTACTGTCATGCTTCTGTAGGGCAGTTATCTTACTTTTATAGCCTACTAAAAGTGTTATACCATTAATGCAGCTGAAAGGAGGTGGGGTAGAAGGAAAAATTATTCAATATCGGTAGGTGCTAATGTGCAAGGAGGATGGGAGGAGAGAAATCTGCAGAATGATATCCAAACTTAACTCAAAAGTAAGGTTAACACCTTGCATTAAAAGGTGTTCATAGGTTAGTCATGTTATTTTTTCTTTTTTTTTTTTTTCCTTTGAACATTAGATTCCAGAGAGAGAATTCTTACTAAGGGTTTCTTACATGGAAATCTACAATGAAACCATTACAGATTTGCTTTGTGATATCAGGAAAAAGAAACCTCTGGGAATTCGTGAGGATGTTAATGTAAGTGGATGTTATGTAGTGTAAGTATTGTACCTTCTTGGAGTAAAATAAGAAGGTTTTTTTTTTTAAAAAAAAAAAAAGCTTTCACAGGCATATAGTTGAAAGCTTTTTTGTGTTGAATTGGGTAATTGTTATCCTCAGAATTAGCAGAAGAACACTTGATGTAGTAGAATAACAACAGGGAAGTTGGGCTTGCTGTTGCTGATTTATCTTTATACGTGTTGTAAAAGTAGACTTAATCCCTTAAGTTATCCAGGATGGTATATTTTATTTAACTTTGACAGTGAATACTTGGGAACTGTCTAGCTAATAAAACTTCTACAAACATGATAATAAGCCTCTAGCTCAAGGTGTTAGAAGCCTTCAACAGATATACAGTTACTTTAATACCATCTTCATATAATCTACAAAGTAGATACTTTTCTTCTACTGTAATCGTAGAATAACCATCAGAATACAACTACTGAGTAAGATAGTCAGTAGGGAAAAATAAATCTGTATTAATGCCATCTTCAGTTTCTTTATATTAACCTTTGTAGCCAATAATAAAAATTGGTAGTTTGGGTTTTGTGGTTGCTGCTTTTTTTTCTTTTTTTTGATGCCCTAAATGATCAATGCTTTTGGAACTTGGGAAGAAGGGTGACTTATCAGTTGTATGATTATGGCCTTATAATATTTACTGAGAAATATACTCCTATGTTCCCTCAGAAAATGTCTGGAAGGATATTTCCCTTCGCAGTTTTATTTTTAGGAAACTTTCTAGATCTCTGTTGTTTGATTCTTGTGCCTATACGCTAGTTCTGGTAAAGGTCTAAACTTTGCCCATTCCTTGTGTTCAGAGTGAAAAGACATTCAACTGATATTGCGTACTTTTAAGAAGGAAGCAAACTGGAATAAGTACCATAATAATTGCTGGTAATGTTAGTATTGAAGTGAGTTTTGGGGTTAAGTAAAACTCAATATTGACTTTGTTTTTAAGAGGAATACGTATGTAGAAGATCTGATTGAAGAGGTGGTGGTTGCCCCAGAACAAGTTATGGAATGGATCAGAAAAGGAGAAAGTAAGTTGTTTAGTCCATGTCAGCTGGTATCTTAGAAAAGCATTGATGAATGGGGTATATCTAGAATCATGGGATATGTCTTGGAGATTATATTCAGAAATCAGTGTTTTTCAGATAGTTTTAAAATGCTTCTTTTTTCTGTTTATCACAATATGAGTAGGAGTATTCTAATATTACTTTTTGACAGAAAATCGCCACTATGGAGAAACAAAAATGAATGAACACAGCAGCCGTTCTCACACTATCTTCAGAATGGTAAAAACTGTTTCATTATTAGGAGGGTTTTTATTAATTTCAAAGTGACAAAAACTTTATTGCACCTTCTTCTAGATCATTGAAAGCCGAGAACGAAGTGACCCTGCAAATGCAAACTGTGATGGAGCAGTAATGGTATCCCACTTGGTAAGCTATACTCCAAGAAGTTGTTAGATAGGCGTTTAAGTAGAGAATTTACTGTTACCACTTGTTTGAGACTGTTGCTTTATAATGACGTTACAAGCATGCTTTGTTGTTAACTTCTAGCAGGCATTTCATGAGCAGAAATCGTGTTTCTGATCATCTGTATGGAGGCAGTCTCCTGGGGTGTTATCTAGAGCATATATTCCCAAGGGAATTCCAACATGGGCATAGTTCCTAGACAATTCATGATGGGTTGGGGACTGCTAGGTCCTTCCCAGGAGCATAAGGGGCTATTACCAGAGTGCTCTTGCATTTTGTTAAACACAGGTTCCCCTAAAATTGTTCCTGCCCACTGAAATAACTTGTGATGCGGGTAACCTTAAGGCTTCTCTTGTCCTCAGATTTTGTTGTTGTTAAAAGAACATGTGGCCTACAGTTGCAATGGCCAGAAGATTCATATTTTTCAAAAGTAATCTCACATAGCATCTCTTTGGTGGGTTACTAGTATATGAAATATCCAGAGCTGGGGTAATACACTGCTGATGTCTAGGGAAGTGTATTGGTTTCTGAAGCCTTCTCTGTACAGCCTTTCCTTGATTCTCAAAAAGAATCCAAATCAACTGGAGGAATGAAATCAATATGAAAGCATTTGAGCTTGCTATCATCTGCGTGAGCACTCTTATTTAGAACTGGGGATAGCATTAAGTCAATTACATGCATTGTGGAAAGAGCTTTCTGTTCTGTGATGTGAATGTAAAGATTGCTCATGCAGTATTTGAGCAAACTACTGCCCTTTTTTTTTTTTTTTTTCTCACCATAGCTTATGGGATCTACTCTTCTTACACCACCCCCCACCCTCTGCCCTGCCTCTGTTCCAACTGACTTTATAGTAACCTCTACTAACAGCAAAGGAGGGGAGAGATCTATTGGCCTTTTTGTTCTGTTGTTGCTTGTTGGAGTTAGTACAGGAGTTTTACCCTTCTGAAACAGAAACCAATTAAATTGAGGGCTACTTGCTCAGGCAAATTTTTATGGGATGCTAGAAAGTTCTAGTTACTTCGAACCAGATTCAGAGTGAAGCTTTCCCTCTGGTATTTAATTTCTTCCTTTCCTTATCCCCACATTGACAGGCAAGGAGAGACATACAGCTGATTCAGGACAGGGTGCTAAATCTCATCTAGACTCTCCTTCCCATGAAAGATTGGACCAGATGATCTGTGATTCTATGAAGCTTCATGTGGCTTGTATCTGTAGTTAACACTTCTGTATTGAGAAACTACAGGGGTCGGGGATAGGGGGAGTTGCACTGCAAATTGGAAACATTGTTCAGGGTGGTATTAATAGAGTTCATACAAACTTATTCCATGCCCTTATGTACCTTGAAAGGATTGGTTGGTATGTGTGTAGTAGCTATGGATTACTTCCAATGATGACAGACCTCTTGCTTTTTTCTAAGTGTAAATTTAGTTTATGAAATTCTTAGCAGAGATTTAGAATTAAGAGGATCTAAAACTAAATTGCCTCAGAACTAACCTGTGGAATATTTAATGAATTTGCAGAACTTGGTAGATCTGGCAGGCAGTGAAAGAGCTAGTCAAACAGGATCTGAAGGTAAGTGTTAAATGAGGCTCTCCTGAGGACCACTTCTCTTTATTAACCCTTATGAGAGCCTATGATAGGAAATTATTTGATCTATGTGCTGTTGTGTTACATATTGTTTATAAATAATCCTTTTCCACTTGGTAGGGCAGGATGCACTCAGGAAAATACTGAAAATTCTATAAAGTGCAAACAATTAGATAGTAATATGACTCTTCTAGAATAGCAGGTTCAGCAATAGTCATGCACTGAACAAATAGAATGGAGATGAATCAGTAAAGATTCACCTGTAGTAAAGAAATCATTAGAAGCTTGTAAGGACTCGTGTAAAGGTGAAGACTGAATAGATGGCTCTTTCTTTAGCTAAGAGGAAGCTTAATTGTTAACAGTGACAGCATGAAGCTACACAAAAATGCCTTTAAGTTAGTATTCTGAGAGGAACACAAGTTAATACTCTCTTACAAGGAATAACTGACCCTAAAGTTGTATTTAAGGGTCACTTGTTATACTTACACATGTAAATATGGGCATTTGCAGAATCTAAACAGGAAACAAAATTAAAGTTCTTATGGCCCCAGCTACTTACTACATGGAGATTATTGATGTCTGTTTGTGATAGAATACTGTCTTATTGAACATAACATAGCACAAAAGCTTGACAGGTTGAAAGTGTATCTTTGTATTGTTTTAAATTTAAAAAAAAGTTGCTGTGTGATACCCAGGTGTCCGACTGAAAGAAGGCTGCAATATAAACCGAAGCTTGTTCATTCTGGGCCAAGTTATCAAAAAACTTTGTGATGACCCTTCTGGGTAAGCACTTGTGCTTGTATACCTGTTTTAAGATAAGTCACTTATAAGATAAGAAATTAAAATCCTTTATAAATAATCCTGCTTTATGTAGGTAACTATTTCAAATAAGAACCTCTAGAAAAGATATTTACTGTGTTTATTAAAAAGTGAATTCTTTTTTTCTTCCCCCCTTTTTCATCAGCTTCATAAATTACAGAGACAGCAAGCTGACTCGAATTCTGCAGAACTCCCTTGGAGGAAATGCGAAGACGGTTATTATCTGTACGATTACTCCTGTTTCTTTTGATGAAACGCTCAGTACTCTTCAGGTAAAACTTCTCACCTGTTTTCAAGCATTATTCTGACTCAAAGCTTCATTGTAGACAGGTTAGAGGGGTGGAAAATGTAATCTGCTGGATCTGTAGTCACTCGAATCTTCTAAAGGTCCTCTATGGACTGGGAACTTGAAATATTTGTTTTGTACACAGTGTCTTTTCCCAGTTGTCATATTGTACTCGGTTGTATAACTAGAGCTTTCTGGCCATTGAAACAAAGCTCTTTCTCTCACCTTACAGGTAGGAGATAACCTCTGTTTTCTAACTTGCCTTGTCCAAACACAGAACTACAAGTCTTTGTTAATGCAAGATGTTAGACAGGTCCTACAAGAGGGTAATTGAACTATACATGAACTGTATTCTTTAGGCAGGATTGTGTTCCTTTTTGGTGATTTTATGAGCTTTTTATTAAATAAAGATAACTTGGTATATTTTTGCTTCAATGTTGGGCTTCACTTTTTAGGTATTAATATCAAGCAAAGAAAACCTACCTTTTTAAAGCTCTGAATGCATGAAAAACAAGCAATTGTAAACATTTGTGTCCTTTATTATATGTTGCTCTTTATTAGATAAACTGTCCCATTAATTACATTGGGAAATATGAGACAGAATAAGCCTTTTGATATATTTGTTCTCTAACTATTGCCCATGAGAGAATATTCTTCCAGTTTGCCAATACAGCCAAAAGAATGAAGAATAGTCCAAAAGTCAATGAAGTACTTGATGATGATGCCCTCCTGAAGAGATATCGCAAAGAAATTCTGGATTTGAAAAAGCAGCTGGAGGAAGTATGTAATAAAACTTTAAAGAGCTTACCTACCCCTCCCAACTTAACTGGTTTTAGTTTAAAACAATGTTTCCAAATAGCTCTCAGTACCAATGATAGATTAATGTGAGTAAGTTTATCTGTCATTCCTATTCAGAGAATAGAAATTGAAAAGGTGATGTTTACAATAACTGGTGATAGTCAACATATCTCTGTGAAAGCTAACACTGAGATCAACTGAATCGCTTTCTTCCTGTAGGTTAACATAATCAAGAAATAGAAATTTTTCATGCCTTATAGCACATTTCAGTATTGCCACAGATCAAAAGGAATAATTAATCACAATATAAGAAGTTATTGAATGTCAGTTAAAGATTCCAACTTAATTCATGTTTTCCCCCCTTACTGATGTTGAACTTCAGTTTGAGTCACAAGATGATCATGTAAGATCACTGGCAGAAGATACATTTAGAAAATGAACAATAGTAGCTTCCCACCAAACAGTGTAGTCTGTCGTGTGTTCATCTTTCTCCAAAAATCTATGGAGTTGAGGAGCAACTCTTGTTAGAGCACAGATCATAAAAGATAAAGCACGGGAAAATCACAATTTTGAGCATACTGTTTTGGCGAATTAAAGCATAGAAATATGCTTTTTTAATTAAAAAAATAGGAAAAATAACTGACCTCTTAAGTTTAAAGAGAATTAATTCGCAGTATAAACTTGCACCTAGAAGTGTTTGCAATCTTCTGAGGTAGTAGGTAGTGAGGAAAGTACTTCAGTACAGAAGAGTTTGTTGGAAAAATCCCACGTGAACTTCAAATTACCCTGAAGTATTGTAAGCTTACAATGAAGTCGTCAAAAAAACTAGCTATTGTAATGCAGTTGCTTTACAACAGAATAAATTTTCAGTACTTCAAATTTTAAGAAACCACATGCATTAGAGTAGCTTGCTGTTATTTGGCAATTGGATCATAGTTCTCAAAGAGCTTCAGGCTTCTGCCACCATGGGAAGGTCATCTTAAGCTATATTACACTTGAAATTATTATTATTTTTTTTTTGTCCCTATAAAAACCTGAGGCTGTATTGTTTTGGAGAGTTTTGACCCCCTTAAATACTAAGTCTACAGGTAAATCGTAGACTAAATCGTCAGTTTCATTGTTAAAGATTAAAGACAGCCCTTACCGAGAATATAGGTGTGCAGTTGTTTTTAAATATTAGTAATTGTGTATCATCTTCTGTAGGAGTTGTTTGTGCTTTTAAAATGTCAGCTTAATTTAATATTCTTTTTATGGAAGGTGTCTTCGAAGACTCAAATTCATGCAATGGAAAAAGACCAATTGGCACAGCTGTTGGAAGAAAAAAATTCTCTTCAAAAAGTACAGGAAGATAGGATACGAAACTTAACTCAGATGCTGGTGACTTCTGCCTCCTTTTCCTCAAAACAGAATGCTAAAGTAAGCACCTGTTCTAGATCTTATTTAACTCTGAAATATTTTGCAAAAGATAATATTAAATACATAGAGTTATATTGATAATGAAGAATAAGTTTGATAGGCAACTTTCACGTAATTTTTCTTATTTTTAAAGGGGTAACTTATTTTTAAAAAACTTCTGAACAGGTATCACTTCAGTGTTGCCTTGCAGTGAACAGATTGCAGAGACTTTTGCTTTCAAATTGTTATGTCGTAGTTCAATTTTGAAGAAACTGCAGAACACTGTCTAGTTAGCTGTTGGTACTGTAATAGAAGTAGCCTAATGCAAACTCTACTTAGTGCTTTGGTCGTATCACTTTTTCTGTAAATGCTTTTTTAAAGGCTAAGAGAAGAAGAAGAGTTACTTGGGCTCCTGGTAAAATAAACCAGGCAAATGTGAGCTATTTTGAAGACTTTGAAAAAACAAGGCTGACTGAAACAAAAAAAATGAAAATGTCTCTGTCAGCGCTACCAGATGTGGAGGATTGTAAGTATCT
This sequence comes from Ibidorhyncha struthersii, assembly GCA_013398815.1. Taxonomy (NCBI): domain Eukaryota; kingdom Metazoa; phylum Chordata; class Aves; order Charadriiformes; family Charadriidae; genus Ibidorhyncha; species Ibidorhyncha struthersii. The sequence continues at coordinate 94,696 of VZSZ01004706.1, read as the reverse complement.
TCAGGAGCAATTAAGGAAACTCTGCATAGCATCTTTGAAATGAGAAATAATCCCTTTTTAATAAATCTAAGTCAAAAGCAAATGAACTTGCTAACAATACAAAAGCTACATTTAGTTACCACTATACTACTTAATTTATGTTCCATGAATCCAGTTTTAAAAGAGTTACTTATAGCCCCTTAAGGAAACTACATTTGTCTGCCAGCAAAGAATGCTGCGTGGAAGGGAAGAGGTTTTAGCACAATAATACTGGTAGCTGTTGTGCTGGAAATAAGGTTCAGTTTATTTCAAAAAGTGGGAACACGAGTCTTACTATCCCAGGTGAAATAATGTGTAGCAAATTCCTGTTGGATAACTTTGCAAGCATTACTTAGTTTGCCAAGGGGAACAAACTGACTCTCTGAGAGCAAAAATTAAAGAGGGAAGGAAAAAAAAAAATCCCTAAACTCAAATGTCCCTGTACGCAATTGCCAAGGAAATCATCCTTTTTTTTTTTTTCTCCCCTATTCTGTATATTGAGCTTTTAATTTAAAATCAAAAATAAGAGCTGTGAGGTAAAAGGCAGGGTCTACAAACACTTCTGCTGTGCAGCCTACCTGTTATTTTTTAACACAGACTATCCATCCAAGCAATGTTCTCCCTGTGCTGCACCACCCCCCACCCCACCCCCCCCAAAAAAGAAGGTGGGGGGAAGGGGGTGTGTCTGAAATCTCAAAATCCTCAACAAGAATAGAGAAGTCATTAGTCAAAGATCAGATTGAGATACAAAGGAATTCCAGGACTTTAGAGGAGTGAGAAAGTTGAACTGAAGACAAGAATAGTTGGACAGTATTGTTGCTGTATTGCTTCTTACAGCCTTATCCTTCTGTCAAACTTTTTTGCTTGTATGTGGATTATCGGGGGGTTCTGTATGTGGGGGGGATGGTGCTTTTTTCTTGTAAGATACTGTTGAGTGGTTCTTTTCTTGACATTTAAACGCTTTTCCTAGTCTGTAATTAAGTATATATTCTGAATTTGGTTTAGTATTCATTAATTTATGATAAGATGATGAGCATAAGTGTAGGGACTGGACTTCAGTGTTTTTCTTTCACAAGGGAAAACCATGAGAATTAGAGGTCCTATTTAGTGTACTAGATCTTTGCCATTGAATGATTGTTTCCAATGTAATAAAATTCTTTTGTAAGAAAATAATTCTTGATATCCAGTTTAAAATCTACTGATACTCTATCTTTTAAAAACATCTTTTCAGCTATGTTAGAGAATTCTGAACGTGACAACCAATGTCTGATGGCTTCTGATCAAATTTCGGATGTAGAATGGACTTCTGGACCTAACATGAATTGGGTAACATCATAATCTACTTTGATTGTCTAATATAGTGCATGTACATTACATGCTTCTTAGTAAGATCAGCCTTACTTTTCTGTAGAATACCAGTATTCTTCTATATGTCCAAAGAATTACTATAATTGGTTAGAAAGTAAGTCTCTTGGTCATCTCTGAAGTTGTGGCTTGGTTCTATGATTCTATGGTTTTGTGGTGAATGATCCAGTAAGCTTTGGTATTTAAACAGGACTAGCCACGAGAAGGCAAGCAACAAGAAATATAATAAACAAACTCGCTTGATCTTGTAGATCAGTTAACTGAGAGTGATTCTTTTTCTAGACTCAGAAAGACTTTGAAGAGTCTGTGCAACTCTGTGAAGCATTAGCATTAGAAAAGGTAAGTCGATTCTGTATTTTCTAGAAGTAAGACTGACAATTCCAACAACAACTTCTATAGTTTCTTGTGCTGCTTCTTCAGGATATTGCTGTAAAGGAGGTCAATGTCCTGCAAGCTAACTTTAATAACCTAGTATTGGAAAATGAGCAGTTGAAAGTAGAAATAAATGAAATGAAGGAAAAACTGAAGGAAAAAATAGAAATGGATGAATTTGAAGCACTGGAAAAACAAACACAAAAAGATCACGAGGTAAGGTGCATTGAATAAGTACAGAGATATAACAATTCTTTATCTAGAGTTTATACAGTGTATATGTACTTGGATGTTGCGTCACAAACAGATGGTGTTATAAGCTACATTCAGCAACAGAATGAATGAACCCAGGATTTAAACTGGATTTATTCCGAGTGTAAAATTCAGAGTTAAATTTTTGGAAAGTTGCATACTGAGGTCTGGTTAAACACATTTGTTATGTATATGTATGTATCCAAATATTATTTTTACATATGCATGATCAGAATTTCACTCCAGATTTCTGTCAGAGCCAGTTGTTTTGCTGCATAAATACATTTTTAGAACTGTTTTGAAGATAAAGTGTGTTTGCTAAACCATATTTCACATATTTCTTGTCCAAAGCATCTTAGTTTACAATCCAAGATAGCTCTGGCTTTTTGTTAATCCATTGAACTATGTGAGCATTAACTTTTAACATATTATTTAACTAGTAACATCTGTGGAAAACTGTAACATTGTATTTTGTGCCAGGAAGTCAGAAAAGGTAAACCTACCTACTGGATAACTTACAATACAGGAAAAGCTGACTTTCAGTTCTTGTCACCTCCTTGTTTGTTCAAAAGTTTTGTGCTCTGATTCTGTAACCTAAAATGTGTATTACTTCTATTAGATTCTAACTGCCCAAGGGCTAAACCATGAAATGCAAAAAAGACCAACTAAACAACAACAACAAAAAAAACCCAAACAAACAAATAACACCACCCCACCACCCCCCCCCAACAAACAAAACCGCAAAACCAACAACTTGAGGTATTGAGACATGGATGGATTATCCCATTTCTTTCTTGGTACATTCTCTGCAGATTACTTGTATGTGCTAGTCTAGTATCTTCTGACCGTGAAACTAAGGTTGGAGCTGAAGTTACATCCTTTTGCATTCTTGTTTCAGGTTACAATTTAACAAGATCACCTCTCATTCCCATTGTGTTTCCTAAAAAGACTTATGGATCTTTAAACAAAATGGATCGATAATAGATTATGATTTTTAGCTTGTATTTAAGATTCTTTTTAAAAGACCCTTTATACGCTAGACTAACTGCTATGTTCCTTATCAGCCAGCGTTTAACAAATCCGCAGTTACCGTTTTGTCCTGCAAAGCTCTTGTGTATCTAGATGCAATGTTCTAAAGTAGCTTCTATTACAAGAATTGCTTTTTGAATGATTCATATTTTCAGATGTGTATCTGAATTCAGTCCATAAAATGTAAGCATTTGTTGATACCCATGTAGCAGATTAATTATATCAATACTGAAAGTTCACATACTTCACTGAATACACTAGTTGAAATCCATCTATTTAAATCACCACAGATATATACAGGTAAATTCCATCAGTCTGAATAATGATATTAAATGACTTCTGACCAGTAGTCATGTACCATATTTCCTACAATCATCCTCTGATTTTAAGATTACAGATTGGGTTTTCTTCTTGCTATACTCCTGACTATATAGAAATATTCATAGGAGAATGCTTGTTTTACAGCTTTTTAATCTTAAAATTTTTTTTAATCTTTTTTTTAATCTTAAAATTATTGATTGGATTTTCTCCTTACCTACGCTTCTGACTGTACAGAAGTACTTGTAGATGAGCTTTTCTAACAGAGACCAAAAGGAAAGGGTTCTTCAGCTTTAGAAGTGCTTTTCTATCTAGTCTTCTACTTGTGCTTCCTTTCAGAGGATGCCACTGAATGTGTTCATGGCTTGCTTTACCTCAATTTTGGCACCTTCTAATTCTTGTTAGTGAATTGTTTAAATCACAAATATCTGCACAGTGTCTTAAGAAGCTGCTTAAAATGACTAGAATTTGAAGTGTCATATCTGTAGAATTTCTGGATTAACTGCTTTGATCACATTGCTCTTGCTTCTCAAGCTGTTGCAGATTAAGTTGTACGTGAATCCTTTCTAATTACTGGGAAGCTGAAATAGAGCTTTGCATCTCATCTATCCATTTGAAAGAATATGTAGCAACTTGCTTTGTAGCTGTTTACATAAATGTATGCATATATAAGGTTTGCCTGCTAATAGAAAACACAACACAAGATAGACCTTGCTTATTTTCACGGTGTCAGCGACTAAAACTACCGGTGTGGGTGCTTTCTAACATCCGCTGCAATTTTGCTTCAATTTGCTCCACAGGTACAACTAATGCATGAAATTACCAACTTAAAGAATCTAGTTTCAAATGCTGAAGTGTACAATGAGGAACTTGAGGTGAGCCCATCCATGAATTTACACGCAATAAGACTTGTATGACATGTGCTTGGTTTGTTTATCTTGAAATACTGTATCTGCTGAGGACAACCCCGACATCATTGGGCTCTGGTTAGTCTTACCAGCTATAAGGAGAATATGTCCAAAACCCATGAATGCTTACTATGTACAAAGCAGGTTTTTGTTAAATTCTTACCTGATAAACCAAACTGTGTACTAGAATCTTCTCTTTTCTTTTTTCTCCAACTTGTAGGCAGAAATAAACTCCAAATTGGAACAGCTGAAAGAGAAAGAGAACAAAATAAAGGTATTACAGAATCGTGTGGAAGAATTACAGAAAGCAGGAGCAGAAAAAAAGGACTCGTATTTTTCAGTGGTAAATTTGATTTTTCTGCTGGGTTGAGAGATGGTTTTGGTTTTGTTGGAGGTGGGTTAAGTTAGGTATAACCTTGGTATAATTGAAATCTGCTTCCCTACAGATTTTAGGAAAACTTTTTTTTACAAAGCTTAAAATGCCAATTACTATATTATCATACAGCAGTACTCTGGTAAACTAATGCTATGGGAAGTGCTGCTCTTTATCCTGTCTCTCAAATGGGCCTGCTACTCTTCCTTTTAGAGTAAACTTACCAAGTTTTCTGAGCCTGTATTGTCATTTTAACCATGTTGTAGTGAACACATGTACTTTATTATGGCTACATATTTTCTTGATTTCTTTGAGTATTTATCTGTCTCTTTCAGGGAGATTCTGATAAGCTAATCGAGGAAATTCAGCAGCTGAATAAATCCCTCTTAGATAGTGAAACCATAGCCTTGGATGCTAAAAAAGAATCTGCTTTTCTCAGAACGGAAAATTTGGAGCTGAAGGAGAAGATGGCAAGTACTTGCTGAACTGCATTTATAGCTGTACAAAATGCTGTTAAGGGCCTTTCTGCTCCCAGACTAGGGGAGAAGGGAGTCGATAGAGACTGGTAGACTGTTTGGAGAAAGCTAATGACTCCTGCTCCCAGTAATGTTTTTATTATGGAATTCATGGGAAATGGGCCTTCAGGAGAAAGATAAAAAGAAAATAGAGGCTTCTTCCACAGGAGTGGGTGGTTAGTTTTAGGTTTCCCAGTAGAGAGAGAGAGCAAATGAACAGTCTTTAAGGAGTTATTAGGATAAAGGGCTCCAAACCTAATTTTTCCAGAGAACAAAAGAGCGAGAGAGAGAGATGTGAACTCAGAAGTGGGATGGAGCTTACTCCTTCAAAGCTAAAAATAAAGACAAAATAGTAGAAGCAGTTATGGCCCTGACCTCTAAGGTAAGGTATGTTTTGTTATAGGACCCTGACAGGAATGTAGTTATTAAATTGTGGCTTGTTCTGCCATATTTATCAAGACCAAAGTTGTTCAGAGTGACAACGGGAAATGTGGCAGATGTGATATTTAAATGTTAAGCATCTAGACTTATATTTTGTGTGTGAATTGCATGTTGTTTTGTTTTCCTGAAGAATGAACTCTTAAATGATTACAAACAAATGCAAAAGGATGTACAACTCTATCAAAGCCAAATAGAAGCAGGAAAAGCCAGTTACAAAAAAATGCAAGCTGAGTTGCAGAAAGAATTGAAGTCTGTATTTCAAGAAAACACAAGGCTGACTTCAATGTTGGAGGGCAAAGCTCCAAAAGGTACTGTTTCAAGTGGTGGTTTTTCCCCTCCTGCTTTCCTTCCTCTTCCCTGTCATGGTGAGGGAATAGGGAAGACTGTCTCTTGTTTTCTCAAACACTTAAAGCTTCTGTCAATATAAAATATTAGAGTATCTGGTACTGCTGGCACATAGTAATTGCTTTAGCACTTTCTTGAACTGTTTGGAAAACTGCAGCTTACAGAATGCTTTGTATTTTGCACAAAGACAGCCGAGTTCATAAAGGCTGTCAGGGAGAATCTAAAATAAACTGGATGTCAACATAACAAGTGATGACCAAATTCAGATCAGTAGTTTCATCTTTTAATTGTTGGCCCTTGTAAAATATACTCTTCTAGAATTATACTGATATGACATCCAGAATGCATTACAAATTTTCTGCTTAATTTAAACATGCTTTTCTTCTCTCACGCTCTCTTATTAATCTAAACTTGTTAATTCTCTAGATTTGCTCTCTCTTGGGGAGCTGGAAAAAAAGGCAGCTGACTTAAAAGGAGAACTAGAAAAAGCATTGAAAGAGAAAGCACTTCTACATAAACAAGTAAATGAGCTATCAGAACTTCAGTCTCTACCAAATATGGTTGAGATACAGCAGAAAGAGGTAAGCAAAAAGAAATCTAACCCTTTTTCCTTGTTTGAACTTGACTGGTAACATATTAGTGGGTGCCTATTGGATATGAACATTTAAAGCCAAATGTTGTCTTGAATCAAATAACCTGAGATTTTACAACTAAGTTCATTTAAATTATTGTTCCTCAGGTATTTAACATTTACACTTAGGAATAAATTTTAGATCACTTGTTTGGTCACAAAGTCTACTATAATTAATGACAGATTTCTAGTCCAACGTTTGCCTACCCATCTGCTGTGATCATTGATAACTGTGTGTATGTATAATGGTGTTTGATCTTGGTTTACTGTTCTAAAACTGAATTTTTGTCTAATTGGGCAAAGAGAAAATTTCAAGACCTCTTAACAGAAATGCTGCTTAAGAGATTTAACTTGCAAATTCTGGAAAACTTGTAAGGAAACTTTTCTGTTTCCTGGCAAGTCAGGGCTTAGTAGACTAAGTTTGCTATAAATGTATCTTAAAGGGTTTGTTTGCAAACACTTCTAGGTTTCTTTATCATTAAATACCTGCTATTAAGTATATGTAGTGAAAATTATCTAGAGCAAGTAATCTCACAAACTCACTAATGCTTTCCAAAAAGTTCCAAACCCTTTCAGTGGTCTACTGCCACTAATAAACACAACTTAATTAGATGGTAGCAGCTTTATAAACACTGTATCATGAAGAAAGTATTGATACATCTAAATATAACTCCTAAACTGAATACCTAGAAGTATCAGTCCAGTCCTAGCTCAAACATAGGAAAAAGCAAATATGTAAAGAACATCTAGAATTAGAGGAGAGGTTTCAAGGTTTTGCAAGGGACTTGTCTGTCTTGCCTCTCTTTGAAAGGTTGTTTACTAGACAGCCCCCTCCCAACAAAGCAAAACCCGATGTACTGTGCTGTGTGTTTGCCTGTACGTTATGTCCTATATTTGCATATAAACATGTTTTTATTATGCAGCTATGACAAATACTGATTTAGAAAACGCTATTAATATTGCTTTTCTGTTGACAGATTCTTGACAAATGTGAGGAACTACGCTTATTAAAATTGGAAAAAGAAAAGCTGCTTTCTGAAGTAGCTGATAATGAAGTTAGACTTAAACATATGACTGAAGAAATTGGAAAATCAAAAGATGATCTAGCAGATGCACAATTTAAATATGTCAAGTCTGATCAGGAATATGTAGCACTTAAACAGCTCCATGAAGAACTAGAGCAAAAATACATAGCTATGTCAGAAAACCATGAAAAAATGAAGCTCCAAATAGATATTCTATCTAAAGAAGCACGAGAGTCTAAAACAATTTTGGATGAAGTGAAATTAGAGGTGAGTGTCGGCTTGCTACTTTTTACAGATAAGATACAAGGAATACGTTCATAGTATCAAAAAAAAAAAAACCCACCCCAAACTATTTTTTGAAAAGTAGTCTTAAAGTTATAAATAACACTATCATTGAAATTCCTCTAGCATGAAGTGGATATTACTTATTCTATGCCAGCTGTATAAGGTTGCTGTATATTGTGCAGCTCAACGGTCTCTTTCTTCATAAGCAAAGAAATGTATATGTTACTACGGGTTATATGTTCTCTTTCTGTACTTGAACTTTTAGTTCTCTTTTAAATCTAGTTAAGATTTACTGTGCAAATTATTTTTTTAATGTGCTGCTATGACTTACTCTATCTGAAGTCATAAAAGCAAAGTTTCCTCTTTGGGAACTGGGGTCTGTTCAGAACAGAAGATCTTTCAAACCAAAGAGGATCGCTGCATAAACTGGCATATTTTTGATACGGCTTTTGGCACTGATATGGCTGTCATATTCCAGCTATGGATTTAATAACTCCTAATTTGACTTCTAAGCTATGCAACAGTTGTGGTGTTAAGTTCTATTAAGACTTTAGCTGCATAGGAGAAATCACAGGGAAGTTTCATGAACAAAGCTTATTTAATGTGGGCAAGAATATAAGCAGTGACTTAAAGTGAAATGATGAACTTCCTATTCTCTTGTTGAAAGCTAGCATCTCTCACCCTTTATAAGCTAATACAAGATTCTGTGAGTATATCTAAACATTACTCAGTTTTGCATTACAATGAAAGTGTCTGGCCTTTTGGCCTTTTCCTTTACAAACTGAAGCTCTCTAGCAAAATGAAAGAACTAGAAGAAAAGACAGCAGAGCACAAACAACTTCTTGAGATAAAAGAAGATTTTATTCAGACTCAGCAGAAGTTAAATGAAATGGAGCAATTAAAAGAGCAAGGAAAGATTATGGAGTTGAGACTGGAGGCCAAGGATTCAGAGATCCAGGCAGTTCTTCAGCAGCTTACTGAATGTCGGGAAGAAATAAAAACTCTAACCCAGGAAAGAGATTACCTAAAGCAAAAAGAGGAGTCTCTACAAGCTGAGACAGACCAACTCAAAGAGGACATAAAGGACACTGTTTCAATGGTAGGAATTCTGCCTTTATTGAAATGGACCATACAAGTTAAGGGGAAGAGTGTAAGAATACTTATAAACTATACTGAAATATATAAGGGAGTGGGGGTTTGTGGGGGTTTGTTTGTTTTTTTTTTTAATCATGGAATGCTTACTAATGTTGCAAAATACTTTAATTTTCTTCTGTGTATTTTCTTCCTTTCATTCTAAAGAACATTTTGGCACATGAAGAGCTGAGAAATACACAGAGTTCTCTCAAGCAATCCCAGGACACTGTCAAGAAGTTGGAAAAAAATATTTCTGAAAAAGAATCTGAGATTTTGAGTGTTGAAGAGGCACTAGGGAAAACAATTAAAGAACTTGAAATACGGGTAATGCGTTACGTAATTCAAAATAAAAATGTTTTAATGTGTTTTCCAACACTGAAAACAAGCTTACTTATTCTGCTTATAGTTTCTTCTGCTTGTGCTTAGAAAACTTCTAGGTCTGGTAGAAAGTGGGCAAGAAAGTAGTACTGCCTGATCCAAGCCTTTTCCAGTTGCTGATCTATTTCTGTAGAGCTGCAAGCTGCAATGTGCTCTCTAACCCTTTGCTTAACTAGTGTGCCCCATGGTCCTCAAGTTGCGTGGTGGCATTAGATGGCAAATGGAAGAAGAGATAAGGGTTACCTAGGGGTAGGAACGAGGCTAATGGTTTATAACACTTAGTTCCCAATGAGAAGTGTAGTACGTGGTTGTAAATGGTGGCTCAGTTCCCAACATACAGCAGAAGGCTGATCCACAGTTTTCTTGTGCCTGTTGTTGAAAAAACTGACAAAGAAGGGTGCTGAGAATATTGTGTGTTGCCCAGTTGCTTCAGTGGCATGTTTTCTCTAGAGGGAGAATCTGTAGCATGTGAGACTGGATTTTTCTTGAAGTATATGAGCTGCTAGACCCAGTAAGTCAATGGTTGTCAATTCAGCATTTGTATGTTTTGGAATAGATGTGTAAAAATAATCCAACAGGTGTTTCTTATTTGGCTTCTTCCCCCCAGACTTTTTCTAGATAAAAATCAGGCCAATATTGCAGAAAAGACTGTTAAAAGGCTAGCATTTGAAACAAAACAGGTGACAAAGGCCAAAGACTCAGTTCTGGAGTTTTTTTCTAGTTTAGTTACAGTGGTTTGATGTTAAAAATAGTGTAGCAGGGTGAATCAAACAACTTTTATCTTTAATTTTCATTTTGAATTGATAGAAATACTGTCTTTGCACACTTTTTGTAGATATCACAAATGACAGAAGAAATAAAAATCATCACATCAGAGAGAGACCAACTTGCTGAAGAAAAATCAGAAAATAATTGTAGAGAAAGTGATCAGCTTCAGGCACTAAAGGAACAAATCTTTTCACTTACACAAGAGAACAATTCATTGCAGGATAAGCTGGACAGTTTACGTTTGAAAAAAGAAGAGTATGGAGAAGGAACTTCGGTAATTATGCTAAAGTTGTAACGGAAAGCATGCTTTAAACTTGAGTGAAAATAATTTGCAAAACAAACTGAAGAAAAGGGTACTTGACTGCTGACCATTAAACACCAGGATGATCATTGTTTACAACAATATGGGTGGAATATATTTCAAGTATATGGGCAACTAATAGTCAGACATGACAAACGTTTTTCCTGTAAATAGAACTTTAATTTGATACAGGATGGTGATGTTCTGAGTTGGTCTGCACAGAGATGTTGTTCTATAATTAAGTAGCTGAAGCTAAAGTGCTCATCTAGAAAGGGTGGTTCTGCTTTTTCAAAGCACAGATAAAACTGACTTCTTTTCCTGGCAGTGTATGTTAGGGACACTGCAGCCAACATTTTCCATAATAGGACATGCTGATTGCATGTGTGTTATATGTATACTTACAAAGTGTACATATAGACACTTTGAAAAATAAGATATGTGCATATATTTTAATATTCATTGGGGGAGTGGACAAAATTTCAATGAACTAATTGCCTGGGCACCATTATCACCTACTGTTGATACTGGAAATACAGATAAAGTCTCTGTAGTTTGGGTTGGGGAGGGGGTGGGTCTGTTGTTGGGTTTTTTGTTCGGGGTTTGGGTTTTTTTACCTCCTCAGGCTTAAACTGTGGCTGTGAAGTTCTGTTTCTGGTAACTTGTTCAGAAGTCCTCACCTCAAATTTATTTTTGGATGTTTTTTATTTCAAGAAACTTTAATTGCATATTGAGTTCAGACAAATTTAAAAAAAAAAAAAAAATACAAATTGCTCTAAAAATTCTTGCTTCTTGTTTTACATACTCAATTTGTCAAAGACCAGGTATGTTTCTCTTAAAGCTACTTCCCCAAATGTGTTGACTTCTATCTCTCTATAAAATAGATACCACAGATTCAAGAAAAATCTATTGAGCAAGAATTACTTCTTCTGAGAGAAGAGCTGAGCCAGGCACAAAGGAAATTGGCCTTCACTTCCATTTCATGCAATGAATGTCAAAGAGAATCTGAAAATACGGGGAGAACAGATTTTGTTCCAAAACTGCATGACTGTCAGGAAGTGAGCAGTCTGACAAAAAGAGGAGATGATAATCTTAAAATGCAACTGGAGAATCTCCAAAGTGAGAGAGACCAGCTAAGAGAAACTATACAAGAGACAATTAGCATGGTAAGAAAAATAGTCCTATTCATTTAGGATAACAGCTTTAGTAAACTTGTCTTGACCTTTGAAAGTGTTGTTTGGGCGTTAAAGTACTTTAACTGTGTTGTGTCCAAAGAATTCAGAGATGCAGGAAGAACTGAGATGTGCTCATAACTCTCTCAAACAACATCAGGAGACTATTGTGGAGCTGAAAGGAAGTATTTCAGAGAAAGAAAATCAACTCCTGAAAGCGCAAGAGGCATTGAAGGAAACAACTGATGAACTGCAGCAGAAGGTCAGATGTAGTTTTGTCAAGTAAACTAAAAATTCTGTCCAGATTGGTAACCCATGTCCTCTGCAGACTTCAGTTTGTAAGGGTTCAGTAAATGTAATAATGAAACTTAATTGAAAGTTTTTCCTATCTTCTTTTCCTATACTGCTTCTTGAAAGAATACCATAGAAGCGGAGGCAATGAAGAGATAATCAAATGCAATTTGACCTGGGAGCTACAACGCTTAATTATCACTAAACATGTCTTACTGCTGAATGGTGGAATATTCTTTGGAATCAATACTGCTCTTTGACCTCAATGCATTTTTCAAGTCTTAAAACTCTTAAAATTCTTATGATATCTTTTAGCTATGTAACTCTGAAGATCCTTGATCAACTAAAACACAGCTTAGCTCATTCTTCAACTTGCTGCACTGTTGAAAATAAGTAGATAAGAATTTATATGTCTAAAGCTATTGTGGTTTTTAGAAGACGTTAACACTTGGTAGAATCAAGCCTATCTGCTGTGGATTCAGCAATGCAGTCACTTTTATTGAATTATAATAGCCTGTATGTTTTGAAACATTCACTTTTGTCTACCAATGAGACAGAAGCACTGAAATTTGAAATTTTTTTTTTAAGCAAAATTGTTACATCTTTCTTTGCTTACTATAGCAGTAAACTAATTGTGGTGTCTTCTGTAAAATAATTTCAGTTATAACAACCTATATGTACAGGTAGTGCTTGTGAAACGTGATCCAATAACACTCTTCTTAAATCAGAACCTGATTACTAGGACAGCAAAACTTAATAATATGGAATGTTACTGTTTTTTTTCCAAACTGTCAAATTACTTCTACCTATGCTAGAGATAATTAGAAATATTAATACTGGTTCTTATTTGTTCTTTCAGCTCAGTGAAGTAACTGAAAACCTGGCTCATGTGTCTTCTGAATGTGGCAAGCTACTGGCAGAAAAAGAACAAATTGAAAGAACAATGAATGAGCGTATCTGTCAGCAGCTTGAGAAAATCACTTTACTTAATCAAGAGAAAGACAAGCTACTGCAGATGGTAGAGACTTGTAAAGCAGAAAGAGATCAGTTAGAGACTGACTGTCAGGAAAGCAAGGAGAGAGTATGTATAAAATCTCTTAAGTAATTGTTTTAAAGGCAGGTTGTACCACTCTGAATTATTTTGGTCATGAAGCTGCCTGGTATTCAGTATCTCTTCCTCTCCCTTCACTTGTTTATAGCACCAGTAAACTAAAAATTTAGTTTACTAATCCAATCTGGATTTGGGTATCTGTCTCTTTTTTTTTTTTTCCTTCCCCCTATCCTCTTCCTGCCCTTCTGGTCACTGTACCACTCTGGGTTTAGACACAGTTGCCTGCCACCTGCTGGACAAACACTCTGCAAGTTCCTGTTACATCTTTCATCTACCATGTCTTTGCATTTAGTACTGAACAGTAGAGGTAATCCAGCTTTACTGATATCTAAGGGTTAAATTCTCCTACCACTCAGCTCATTCTGGATTGATTAAGAGAAAGCTAAACCCAGAAAAGAAACTGATTAGTTATCCTATTTCTCCTTCCTGCTGTCTTATTTCCTGGCAGGTTAGACACTTCGATATTCCAAGTATTTGTATGAAAAATGTACTTACACATCATTTCAGACAAATTTGTTCTGATAATGTTAACAAAAATCAAGCTGATAATTACCAGACTTCCTTTTAACTTTAGAAATTTTTTCCTAAGAGAAGCTCTGCAAATTACTTTTAAGAAAAAGTTTTCATACAAATTCTAGCAAACCTCGGGTACAACCACTGATCTCTTCTAAATATGTATAGACCAACTAATTTAAAAACTAAAATCAGCAAATTAGGATTATCTAATTTTTAATTTTAGATTTGCATCTTGCTACTAAACAATTAGACAAATTGTTCATGTAACTGGTGGCAGTTGCAACAAGAATAAGAGTATCTTTCATGTTGGGGTTGTTCTGGTTGGGTTTTTTTAGATAATCATTTACGTAATCTATTCCCCCCACACCATTTTTCCCTTTCCNTCCTCCCCAAGACTATTTCTAAGGATTGTTTCCTTTGGAGTTCTTAAACTAGGCATGGGGAAATGACAACTGAGGCTTTTTTTAAAGTAAAAAAATGATTATTCATAGAATCGTTGAGGCTGGAAGGGACCTTTAAGATCATCAAGTCCAACCATTAACCTAACCTGACAACCACTTCTAAACCATATCCCCAAGTACCACGTCTACTCTTTTTTTAAACACCTCCAGGGATGGCGACTCCACCACCTCCCTGGGCAGACTATTCCAATGTTGGATAAATGTTATTCTGATAGTTCTTTCCTAGACATTCAAATGCTTTGACTTATCATTCTTAACTCCTGATAAGCAAAACTTAGTCGTACTGAGTGAACATCCATGTCACACCTTGTTCTGCAGTCCTTAAAAGTTCTGACAGAAATGGAAAATCTACAGGAAGAACTAAAGCATCAGAAAGAGCAAGCTGATATCCAGAAGAACATGCTAGCAAATGGGGAAGAGAAATTGCGAAACACTGAAGAAAACCTAAATGAAGAAATAAACAAACTGAAAGAAAAGGCAAGTACAGTAATAAGAAACTTTTAGAAATAATTTAGAGGATGTCCTCTCAAGAACTCATTAGAATAACAGGTATTTACCATGATAATTTGTGGGGTTTTTTATTGGTCCAATAGATGGTGTCATGGTACAATTTAGCAGCAGAAGAGTTTTTGCTAATAGATCTGCGTTGTTTGTATGCTTTAAAAATATTTTTTAATAGGTAGTCAAGTTGAATGAGGACTTAAATTTGGTAACTAAGGAAAGGCACCAGCTGCTGGAAGAACTGAAAAAAAAGACTGAGAGTGAAAGCAGTAAACTTCCACAGCTGCAGAAACAGTGTGACTTGTTAGCACAGGAGAGAGATCAGCTCCAGAAAATGCTGGAAGGTCTTCGAGAAGAGAAGAACAAACTGGAGATTAGCCTACAGGAGAGTGTTGATAAGGTACTTACCTCTGATAATAACTATTTTTTATATATACACACATATATATGTGTATATAGCTATATTACGTATTAATATATGTATATTAACTATAAACGCTTGGTAGAGGAAGATGGCTAATTCTTGAAGCTGTCTTGAAAAATATCTTATAAGTATCAATATTATATACCCAGACTGAAGAATATTGGCATGCTTTCAGTTCTGTCTTGTGGAATCGTATTTAAAGATATACGTAAGTTTGGGGTTTTTTTTTTTTTGTTTGGTTTTTTTTTTTCCAAAAATGTTATCTGAGGCTGCTTTACTTATGAATAAATGAGGAACCAGCAAATACATCAGTTTCATTACCAAAACACTTAGCAGGCATTACTTAATGAATTTGATGAAATGGTATGTTTTGTAGTTGACCTCAAGTTTTGAAACCAAAGCTGGCAAATTCTAACACCTCTATTTCTCTTCTGGATGAGGCATATCTTCACAACAGTAAAGACAAGTGAATTGGGTAGTATCCATTGAGCAGCAGTCCTTGTTCAGATATTGAGTAATCACTTCAAAAATCTGTAGCTAATTCAAATCTATGGTGGGAGGAGAATCTTCTTACTCTCACTTCTGATATCTTCCAGTATCAGTTGTCTTGCTGCAAAACTTCAACTTCACTGGAAACTCAGAGGTTTAGTGAAAGGAATGCTAGTTCTATAATAAGGTATCAAAGACAACAGCGTTCTGACAAACAGTCCAACTCATAAAATTGTGTTAAGTAATAATTTCTAGATAGTACTTGATATGAACCCTACTCAAATAACATGCCTGCTTTGTGTTACTCATTGGTGTAAATAAGGACTGTAGAGAACATGTCCAAACATGTTTGTAGCATGCTTTGTCTATTTTTTTTTTTACATTACTAAAGATTTATCAATATGCTAGTTGGCAGGCTTTGCTCAGTGAAAGGAGAAAATTTCAAAGACAAAATTTGGACTTTCTTGTACTCAAACTAAATCAGTTTTTTTTTTTTGTACCAAGTATTTTGACTCCTGTGAAGTACCGAATGGCCTGGTGTTTGAGAGGTAGATTCATATGCTATCTGGGAACTTAATTTTTTATTTGTGAGTCTATTTTTAATCCAGATTCTGGAAACTGAAAAGGAATTGAAGCAGCAACAAGAACTCCTCAGCAATGAGAAGATTAAAGCTGAAGAAAGGGAAGAACATTTGTTAAAGATACAGAGACGGTCAGAGATTTTGGAGGACAGCCTAACAAACAAGGTTGAGGAGTCTTGGTTTTAGTAGCTATTTTGCAATTCTGTTTTCTGATATTTTATCACTGATGTGCTAAACTTCTGCACAGGACAAATCCTATTTAATTTTTAACTCTCAGTGCATCACTTTTATGGGTGCTAACAAAGCATTAACATGGGCAAAGGATTTTGTACAAGTTTCTTTGTTTAGAAGTAGCATCCTCAGCCTCATAACCAGCTGGGTTGGTCACTCCAGTAGAATGGGCACTGATTTATTAAATGTGTGTGGGCTTAATAGTCATAATTGTACATGTACTTATTCAGACTTTAAAAGGCACTGTGTAGACAGTGTGAACCTACGTGGATTTGGAATCCTTGGTGTTCTGCAGACTTTCAGACTGTATCTGTGATTTGGAAAGGCTTGCACTTAGCTCTTGCCAACTCAGTCTTTTTGCAGTTTTCACTTCTTCGCTTTTCACCTGTCAAACTCTTCCTTTGCCTGTGGATCAGAGTGTAATTTAAGGATTGCTTCAGATTAGCAAATGTGTTACTGTTCTATTCATTAAAGCAGATAAAGACAATTCCATTGCTCATCTCTCATGCTAATCTTCTATTTCTTTTCATTTTCTTGTGATGTGGACATATGTTGACTGCCTTTTTTTTGTTTCCTGTTGCTTTACTGAAGACCAAAGTTGACTAAAGTAGAGTTCTCTGGGTGTAATGCTGCTATTCTTCCTTTTAATTTCTGTTTCTGAGTGATTAGAACACCAAAATTATTTTTAAACTTCTCTTGCTGTTAGTGCAAATTTTAGAGTTATTAGAAATTATATTTGACACAATTGATTTAAGTACTTCATAGGGGAGTACAAAGGCCAGGACCAAATCATAATTCTTGTTTTTTATCCACTATTTATTATAGATTCAACAGTTAACTGAGACACTAAATAGTGTATCATGTGAAAAAGACCAGTTATTGGCTGAAAGAACTAGTCACTCTTCCCAACTTAAAGAACAAATCTCATCAATTAATCAAGAAAAAGATGAGCTACAAAAACTTCTCCAGGATGTCAGGTCTGAACGGGACCAGCTCAAGACAGAATTGCAAAAAAATTCCGAGATGGTTGGTGTTGCAAGTTGCTTATTTAAGTTATTCATCACTTCTCTTCTTGAATGGTACTTAAATATGTACACTTTTACTTTAGTGTGTTGAAACAAATGCAAAACTGGAATGTGCTCTTGATCAACTGAAGCGGAGAAGCTTGAATGATATGTCTGTTCAGGTGAATCCACTGGATAATGCAGAGCAGATGGTTGATGACAGCCTAAAGGAAAAAACCTTGAAAATCAAGGTAAACTTACTTCTCTGCTTATTTTAAGAATGCATGCAAAACCTCAGTGCCACTTGTTCTGGAGTATAAACCTTGCTTCTTGTATAATCCATAATTTTTTTGCATATCTTGCTAAGATGCTGCAAACTATGGGATCAGTTGATTTGCTGTTCAGTGGCCACGCATCCTGTTCCAAGAATGTTAGTGTGAACTTCTTCTCAATTGCGACACCTCGATTTCATTCTGTCCAGCCACCCTAATGAAAATAACTAGAAGCACTTTACCATTTTGTTTTTGCAAAATCCCCCCTAGATCATCCCTTCTATAACTCCCATCAAAAATAAATTGGTTTCCAATAAACTAGTCTCATTAAATAGCTTCTCTCCTCAAAGTAGGAAGCTCCTGTAATTTCTTAGAGCTTTTCTTAATTAACTGTCCTGAGTATACTTTCTCACAGATGTGAGAAGTACTACTAACCTACTGAAAGCCTAAATAAACCAAGATTTATGAATATGTATGAAACACTTTAAAGAGTACCATTGTACTGCAGTCTGTACATCTGTGCAACAGATTTGGGCATCGTTCTATTGATGCTAGAGAACGCCTGACTGCTGCTTCAGTTAACACCAACAGTGGTAAGGGACTGAATTGCTAAAATCAGTTATGTGTGGCTTTATCCATTCACACTATCTTTTTATGTTACATTAGCAGTAGGGAGCTAGTAATGAGGGAAGTAAACAACACCAGTTGATCCCTTTTAATGACACTCTCCCCTTCTGACTTTTGTAATAGGTAAGATGATGTCTGCCTCTTTCTTGCGCAATTTTCTCAAGTATCTTGTACCTGTACCTCTTGGGCACAGGGGTTATGTTAGTTCCCCCGGACACAGGGGATAGTTAGTTTTTACTGTAGAGTGAAGAGTTAAACTGGTGAATCCTCCTGCTTTCAACTAAGAACCAAAGATGGAGGAAGTATGCCTAGGAAGTTTTATTCTTTAAAGTATATAACCTAGCTTCATATGTGATACTTGAGTTGCAGTTTACTGAGAGTGTCCTGAAGCCTATAGCATTTCTCAGCCTGTTCGCTGCTTGATCATATCTCCCTTTTTATGGCAGAGTGCTAGGAACAATTGCATGATCCCTTTCTTTCAACAAAGGATGAAACAGATCAACTTGGGAGCCCATCGTGAGGGCAGCCCGGCTGGCAAATCTGTGAACCTTATTGTGACTGAATTAATTTGTTTCACTTGCATTTAGGAGCTTCTTGAGAAATTCCCAAATATGGGGAAGAGATATGAATGTCTCTCTGCAGTATCTCTTAATTTAAAGAATGAACTGAATAGTCAGAAAGCACTGATAGCTGTGATACTGACTCGGCTTTCATTGGAACAGAGTAAACAAGTCAAAAGACTTCAGACTGAAAATGAGAAAATAAACAGTCATCTCCAGAGTTTATTGAACAAACTGAAGGTACCAACTTAAAATGCTGAATATATAGATGCTTCATATTGCTTTGGTTTGGTTGGGGTTTTTTTGTAAGCTGTCAATTTTAACAGTAAGGATTCTATATACTCTAACTTTGTTTTTTTGTGAATGCATACCTTGTGGAAAACAAATTGATAGTAAATGTTTTCCAGTCCTGGAAAACTGGAACTATTTAAGTTAATCAACCTTAGTTTTTGACTGTAGTTCAGCTGCTTTGCACAGCATTATTTCACTAATATTAATCCATTTTAATTGGGAAAAGAAATTACTCGACAAATGAAATTATGGGCCCCTAAGTATGTATGTAATTGTGGGGGAAGGAGACGTGCAAGATGCCTTGGAGAATGCATGTTTACTCTGCAAAACTACCCAAGTAGTTTGATAACTTATGTACCCTTGCAGACTTCCCCAATGTGTAATTCACTGGAGAAACTGACTCCAATTATTGGAAAGAAGTTAAGGGGGATTGGGAAAGTATTCCTATTACCATCTTGTTTACTGTGCTCTTGCATAAATCTCTTGTTTCTTTATTTACCATGAAATGTTAAGGTTTGGGGTTTTTGTTGGCAGGGGGAGAGCAGGCCTTTCCAAGGTTCCTTTCCAGTATATAAAAAGATATGATCTTGAGAGTCAGTCGTCTCTATAAATACCCATTAGCTAAAAAGTTTACTAGGTATTCTAAAGTCCTTTATTTCATAACTTCACTTAGGGTTTTTAGGTTTTGAAAGGCATCTATGGAAAAAAAAAATCAACTTTTATGGTTAAAGATGATTAAAATTGAAGTAGTGATCTCAGCACGGTGATGATATTCTTGTAGATCATCTGTACCTTTCACAAGTCTAAGAGAAAATAAATACAACAGAGAGTACTTTGCTTTTCAAAGTCTAGATTGATGGAAGGCTGTCTAGAGCCTTTTAGACTTTTTGGCCTTTTTAGGAGTCTACAAAAAAATAGCATACTTCAGAAATGCTGACCCAGCTAAGAGTCTTACATGCCACCAATATACAGCACATGTGAACTTAGTTTTCTTGGTCATATTTTAGTTGTCCTGGACACCTATGAACTAGGAGAGTAGGTAGATTGGATTATAAAATACTGACTTTTAGCTGGATGTAGGGTACCATT
This sequence comes from Ibidorhyncha struthersii, assembly GCA_013398815.1. NCBI lineage: Eukaryota > Metazoa > Chordata > Aves > Charadriiformes > Charadriidae > Ibidorhyncha > Ibidorhyncha struthersii. The sequence continues at coordinate 74,621 of VZSZ01004706.1, read as the reverse complement.
TTAAAGCATACTCACTATATATCCTGTGCTTCTACAATAGTTTCTCTTCAGTCGCGTTTGCTTGAAGAAAAGAGAATATCATACTACTGTTAACAAATATGAAATGGAATTGCTTGAGGAAAAGAGAAAACAAGATCAGCTACGAGCTCGGATTCAGTGTTTCAGGAAATCTAATTTGGACCAGAATGAAATATCTTCTCAAGAGTTCAACATCAGTGAAGTGCTGCAGAGTTTGCACTTGGATGCGGAGGTAGCTTTTCAAACAGATTTCAGACAGAAAGACTTGCATATTTCAAAACATGGGGTAATGTGGGGGTAATAATCTAATGGCATTGCTTTTATTAGTTAACACTTCACTTAAGAATGGGTAAGAATTTGTATTTTTGGTGCTACTAGCTCTATAACATGAAGATTCTGTTTATAAAGTGGCTTAAAATGAAATTATTAGATTATAAAATAGTGGGAATGTTATTTTCCCTGTAAAATACATACTGCTGATACCAAGATGACTTTTAAAATAATGAGATAGTTTTACTAACATACATACTTTTTCCTATTCCCACCTGCCTCAGGAATGTAGACTGTCTTCTCATTTTCCCAATAGGGTATAATTTAGGTATAGCAAAATTCCTTTTAGAGGGTAATTAATGCTAAAACAAACTTTCTGCAAATACTGGTAACGAAGAGAGCAAAATACATATTTAGACATCTGGTTATCAGAGCAATATTTAAACTTGAGTTCCCTCTTTTTTTAAAGAGTATTCTCAAAGACGTATCAGAAATGGAAAGCGAACTTCTCAGCGTAGAGGCAGAGTTACAGCAGGAAGAAAGTGCTAGAAAAGAAACAACACAGTTCTGGGAAGCTCGTTCAGGAACTCCCTGTGATGCAGAGGAACTTAAAGAAGAGTTAAAGAAAGATAACGAAAGACTTTTGCAAGTCATTAACTTCTGGACTCCTAAAGTAAAGGTAAAGATAAATCTTCTTAATCAGAAATGTATTTTATGTAAGCACTCTATAAATGCCTCTAATCTGATTGAAACAAAACACCAAAAAGGCTATTTAAAGATTATTCATTATTGTCAGCACTTATTATATTCATACTTAACCGTAAGATGTAGAAATACTTAAGAGATGATTTTTAAGACTTTCCTTGTGCATCCGAACTTGGCAAATTGCTCTGTAAAAGACTTTCTGGGCAATAAAGAGGGGGTGAAAGGTGGTGTTTGTTTGCATTTTTATTAGACAGAATTCTGGAAACTGTAGGTTCAAAATGTTTATACAGTTTTGCTTGCAGAACTTGACAGCCTGATACAATTACTTTCTCCATGATTTATGCCCCCGACTGTCTGTGCTCTTCAAGCCAACTTTATCAAAACTACTTTAGCCATTTTTTAAGCTGAATTGTAATTTATATTCTTGCACCTTTTCTAACTTCAGAAAGTCAAGTTATTCCAGAGGTGGTTCAGCCTTCCTTTCTCTTTCTTTCCTTCTTACCTCTTGCCCCCTTTGGGGGAAGAAAAGACTGAGTGTTTTACAGGGTTTAAGTGCACCATGAACAGGATTTCATGAGATTTCATCTCTGCTCAAATGTATTGAACATTACTCAAAAAGCAGCTTATAGGAGGGAATCCACTACCTTCTGATTAGTTGTTAGGAACAGTTTTCTGAACAAGTGTATCCTGGAAGTTCCTGGTCTGTTTATACTACTATTCCTTCAGCTAGTATTGCTCTGAAGTATGAAGAGCTTATCACCCTCCTTCCCCCAATGTTGTGACTCGGTTCTGTCCTGTTAAGTGTAGCCTAATTTAAAGTTTCTTCTGTAGAAATAGTCAATTTTGACTATTACAAGACTTGCAAATAGTCAATAGCCAGTCTTGATGACTTCGAGATTTCCCAGTGTTGGCAGGCTTTTTGGAAGAATTCCCAGACAGACATATTATATGGATCAAAGCTTTTACCAAACAAACAAACAAAAATAAATCTAGTATAACACTGCCATTTCCTGACAAGTGTGAAGTTTTTCTTTGTCTGGCATGTTAAGCATATGGGTTTCTAGAATAGTCCAATATGTATGTGTTCTCTCAGATGGTTTCACTTACTTTAGTCAATGAATACATTCTAGCCAAAACTGCGAATAATTGTGTTTCTGTTACTGACATCCAAGAAGTCTTTCCAATATAGCTCCTTTGTTTCTGTAATGTTAGTGTGTGTTCGAGTTAATGCAGAAATACTGGTAAATTTGCGGTCTTCTCTTGTGCACCCTCCTGCCTACCCCTCTTTTCAGGATGAAACCAGACTGAGTGTTAGTGATTCCCTTTCTGATGGCAAGCGTCTTCAAATGGGACACTAAAACAAGAATGTGAAATTAATACAGGCCAAGATACTTCCTGTTTCTTCACTTACCTTATTTCTAGCTGATTCAAATATTATTTGAAGTTTATCTTTATGACACTACTTATTTTCAGATACTCCTCCAACTTTCCTCAGAGCTGGATGCCAGAACTGCCAATTATTGTAAAAATGCTGATGTTGAATTGAAACAGAGGAAAGAGAAAAATGAAGAGCTGCTTCAGGAACTAAACTCTCTTAAAGAACAATGGGCCCCTGGTGGCTCTGCCAGTCTTGTTTTAGAAGAGGAAAACTACAGGCTTCATAACAAATTAAAGGCTGCAGAACAAGATATAAAGGTACCAATATTTTTTCTAAAGAAGCTTCTTTGATGCTTGTTTTCTAAGTGAGAGTACTTCAAACTGGAAAGAAAATAAAGATTGATGGCAACTGTAAATCTGTGCCATACAATACACTGGCCCAGAGTGCACTTCATTTTTGTAGGTTTTCGTATTCCCAAAGTGAAATTTTGAGTTCTTGCGTGCAGTGTCATTATTTCAATTGCTTGTTTTCTGTATGCAAATAAATGTCAGTTTAGAAATCCGTATGAAATGTTCCCATTTGTTCAAGTATTGATTTTGATAGTGCTACACTCTTGATGTTTCCTTTAAGTATATGGTATTCACTATGTCAAACTAGAAGCTGGAGAAGAATTGTCTTTAATCCTAGGAACTCAGGACTCATTTTCTCTGTCCTATTCTTTTAATGTCACAGTTACCCTTGTTCAAAGCACTTTTTTTTAATCTTAGCCTTGAGTGTTCCAGAATACGAAAAGGTGACACACAACAGTGAGGCAGACACCAAGGGTTGCTATAGAGCCTATAGAGTTGACTCTCTTTGTGTGGTTTGGGGTTTTTTTGTTTGTTTTTATTAAGAATATGACCACGTGCTGTTTACTGTTATCTTTCTTGGCATAGCTACTCATAATTGATTGATATATCTCAATAGGCTATGGAAGTAAAAATTCAGAAGTTGGAAAATGTAATAAATGAAGTAGGAAAAAATCTTAAAGAGAAAGATGACAAGATAAACAAGTTACAAGCACAGATAAGAACGAAAACAGAGACAAGTGAGTTCACCCAACTGCAGGACAAACTGAACGAGACTGAGAAGTGCCTCAGAACTGCCTTAACAGAGAATCAGAGTCTCCAGGTATGCGCAAAATACTTCACTCTTCTCATTCTCCTCTGATCTGAGAGAGAGAGCACAAGCATGCTTGAACAGCTGTAGATTAAACTGCTCTCTAAAGTCAACTTATTGTTCTTTATGGCATTCTTAGGGCAGAACGCTCAACTCGCCTGTTCAGCATGCAGTTTCACATTCTACCAATGCAGCCTTCAGAGACAAAATTTAGAACCTACGTTATGATATTAGAAGCTAAATTTATCACTTGTACATGGTGCATTTCTGAAACATTCTAAAAAACGTTTACATTTTGAAACTGAAGCATGAGCTGGTTTTCCATGTAATATATTTGTGTACTAGTTCAAAATTCCCAGACTTGGATCTGCAAACAAATCACAAAAGTTGCTAAAACATGGTTGCATGTAATACACCAGAGTTAGGATACCAACTAATACTATAGTGCTAGTTGGTAATGTGGGCATTCTTACTGCAAAATAACTTCTGTTCCCAGTCTTGTCCTGCAAAAACTAGCAGATCATAATAAAGATATAAAGTAAGCAACCCTTAAGGTCATTGCTAAGTAACAAGCCTTTCTTCATACTAAATCTTTTATTTTATTTTTAGGCAAAATTAGATAAAGGTGCTGAGTTGTACAAAGGAGAAATTGATCATCTCAAAACACAACTGGTAAAATATGATATGGAAAGAATGAAACAGTCCAACTCTTTTGATATGCAGTAAGTTCAAATTTGACCTTGTTACAATTTTCAGATACTTAGTTCTTAGCTTCTACTTTTCTGTTTATTTTTTCTACAGAATAAGAAGTGAGCATTCAGCTTTAGGTGTCCTAGGTTTTGATTGTAGCTAGATTCTAAAGAAAGTAAAAAACATAGGCATCTCCAGTTGATTTCAAAACTCCTTCCCTATATACACCCACCAAAATTTCTCAACCAACCCATGTTCAGCCATAAATGAAACAACTGTTCCATCAAAAGGTGAGGGGAAAGCAGTAAATGAAATAGCTTTCTAGCTCACTGGAGAGAATGGACACACGGAGAATAATTCCAGTCCAACTTCTGGGTTTCTGCACTTTACCTAAAATCTAAATGACAATCATGTTTATGTAGTTTTACCTATATAATTTGAGTCTATTTGATAGCCCATTTGGAAATCAAACTAGCTGTCCTGCAACTGTAATAACTATTAAACTGAGGGCTTCTTTTATTTTTTCCTCTTTTCCTGCCCAATATAGACTTGCTAATTATAAAGCTCTTGCAGAACACAAAGAAGAACAGCTAAGAAAGCTAAAAGAAGAACTTAGAAGAGTACAGCAAGACCAAGATGTTACTGGTAAATTCAAGATAAATACACGGGACTCTTTCATGTTAAACATTCAGTTTTCAAGTTATATGGTTAAAGTCCAGATTGAGATGCGGGCCATTTACCTCAAAGGGTACAAGGAGGACTGGGTGCTATGGAAGACAAAATGGAAAGTAATATGTTAGCTGTGCATACGCTGCATTAGAATCACGGTAGTTCTTGTGTTTCTTTCTCCCGCTGTGTTTGCACTTGTGGTGGGGTAAGCTGCAGTTGTAGTAGCTCATGTTACCCTTTTTTTTTTTCCTTGACTGACTTCACATATGAATAGCTAGTTCTAATAATAATTGACATACCTGAATTTATAAATTTTAACTCTAAATGGCCCAATGAAGAGTCTTTTAGGTTTCTTAATATCTCCCTGGCAGCGTGAATACTGGGAGATGTGTTTATGTATAAAAAAAGAATAGCTGTTGTAATGGCACTTGTAACCTAGTAAGGTCTTACATATAAGACCACAGAAAGAAATAGGCTAAAAAAATAATATTGGCTTGGTTTTAAGCACTATCCAAATAATGCGCACATCCATATAAAACTGTTTTCTAGCAGTACTGGAAAAAGAAGCTCCTCAGCAATCCCAAATCCCCCTTACTTGTGGTGGTGGCAGTGGTATTGTGCAGAGCACGCAAATACTTGTTCTAAAATCTGAACAAGCTAAGCTACAGAAAGAGAACTTGCACCTGAAGAAACAAAATGACCTTATGCTAAGGTAAGTAGAAAGCCGATCAGTAACATGTCAAATCATTTGTTGCTATTTAACTATGTATCTCATCAGTGTTTCTTTCTGGGAGACCTATAGAAGTGAGTAATTAATAATAATCTTAGATTTGCTAGATTCTTTCACATAAACTTTTATTTAAAGCTAGTAACTTATTGTTTATATATATCTATGACTTTTGAAATTGCTTTCTTTCATAAGAAGTTTTTAAATGCTAGAAGATATACTGCAATTGTATGTTGGAAGGAGTTGTAGCATAAAAAAATTTAAAAAAAAAAACACCCTCTGAAAGCAAGATACATAGTCTTGCATTGCCGTGTCTGTGGTACGTTGTCTGAAGATACAGGAACCATCTGTTGTGAGGGATTTTTCCTTATTTCAAGGAACTACTTTAAATTTTTCTTAATTAAATGCTGGGTGTGTTTTTTCTTTTCAGTAATGAGCTTCAACTGAAAGAGGAACTTAGGAAATGGAAAGAAAGAGCACTAAAATGGAAAGAACGATTCTCAAGAGAAACCACTCGAGAGACAGTACCAAGGTCTCCAAGGAAGACAGTGTCACGTTCCCTTAAAGAGCAACCGCCTTCACCCTCCAAGGAACCTATTTCTCAGGAAACTGTGGGTCAGAACGTATCAAAGCCTCTGCCACTGACTTGTCCAACAAATTTCTTTGATAATTCCAGCTTGGGTATACTAGCAGGTATGTAATCGAGTGGTGTTGTGCTATAAAGATTTTGAGAGGCAAAATATAAGGGGTGGTCTGTAAGTTGAGGGTAAATGCTCTGTACTTTCTATATTCAGACCTCAAACTTGCACAATAACACAATTTTCTTGAATGGTTAGTCAGCTGACTGTTGAAGGGCTGACCAGCTGGAGCCATGAAGATTATATATGCTCTACAGAACCTAGATACTTACATGGGTCTTTCAGCCCCTGAAGATTATACAAACTTTTTTCTTTTGCTGCAGTGGAAGTGTTGATGAATGACTTGAAAAGTGAATTAGCAGAATATCTAAAATGTTTTGTTTTTTAACTTTGCATTGGTTAAGCACAGACTCTTGGCAAAACATTCAAAGTTAACTGCTGGTTAACTTTTTTCTAAACTTCTTGAAGATGGTAGACTTTAGTCTCTGAATCTGCCAGTCTGCCTGGCTGCAGCTCCAGTAATAGCTGTTTGGATAACTTCTGTTCCTCAGCCCTACTCAGGATTTCTTGTATCTGGTGACTTCTGAGGAAGTCTCCTAGTGATCTATGCTGGCATATTAATGCTGCTGCCCTCATCATTACACTTGCTTCTAAAAATTTTCAGAAGGCCCCAGCAGACACGTTGAAGAGTTAACCAGTTTTCAAGTTAATGGCAGACTTCTGAAAGAATACGACTCATCGTTGTTTCTTGTGATGGCCAACTTGGTAATAGCACAGACTTCCTCACAACACAAAGCTCCTCAGAGGCAAGCTTTGATAGTTGACATCTAAAATGCTAGTCAAGATTAAATTGCTGTATTCCTGCTCCTTGTCTAACTGGGAAAGTTGAAGTGTTACTTTGTTCTTGTCTTCTGTATAGATACACAATCTGCAGGCACAGAGCCCACAGAAGAACAGCTTAAGCACTGGTTTGGAACTTCAGAGAAAGATAAAGCCCCCGATTGCATTGCCCAGTAAAGGTGCTCTGTTGTAAGCTGCCTTTGCAGTAGCTACAGCCAGGATCTGCATATACAAAAGATAATTGTTTCAGGTCAAAAGCCATCAGCCTCTTCCACAAATTGTGCTCCAGTGGCGTGCAAATCCCTTGCTGTCTTGGAGTTGCTTCTTCCTGCAATTGGAAAAGCTGGAATACAGAAGACAAATGGACAAGCAGTCACATTGCCCACAACCTGCTGATCTGATGGTGTTCTGCTTTGGTGGGGTTTCTTTTGGATGGCAAAGAAAAAAGCCAATGTACTGAAGAAAAAAAAACAGAAACAGGAATGGATTGCAAACTGATCTACTGTGAAACTTCTCAGTCTTAAACTTTTTATTCTGTCATTCCTAAAACAGCTGTCTTCTGGGTGGTCCATATTTGTGTGTTCAGAGTGCTGTAGAGTTGGAAAGAACTATACTTTTTGTTTCTCAGCATATGGTTTTTATACCATGCTTTCTCTAAGTCCACAGAAACTGCATTTTCACCACAATTTTAACCTCTCTATCTGGACGTTACAACTGAAGTTACTAATTTTCTGTTTATAGGGCACACAACCAAGGGTTCCTCTTAAACTCCTTATGCTATTTCTGCAGCTCAGCTAATTATGGTGCTGAGAGTAACTGTATTTGCATCATCGTTCAATATACCTCTAGTTCCTGTCTGAAGGTGGGTATTGGATTTTTTTCAAATAATAAGCAATCACCTGACACTTTTCTGCTACTCTAGTGAACTGAAAATAAACTGGACAATCAAGGCTGCAAGAGTGACTATTTTACTAGCCTGCTTATCTGCATCATGAGACCTATTTTTTTGTATGTTTTGTATCAGAAGGTTTGTTTTGACAATAAATTTGAATGTGCAAAGTATTTAAAAATATTTTTGCTGGTCACTTCACTTGTGCTATTATCTAAGGATGTTGATTACAATATTCAGTGTCTAAAGACTGTCTCCTATAGTGATCTCACCACTTCCATCATTTTATGCTTCTTGTCTGTGTTGTTTATAACTTTTTGCAATAATTACTTTGTGTAGAAGTTTACTGTTGCACAAGTCTGTCACTGGTGTTTTGTTTAATTCTTTTTTTTTTAACTGAATCTTTCGCTGTCAGGAGATGTTTGAAGTCTAAAAGAGATTTTCCTCCCTTTCTTCCCTGCATGCCCTCCACTTCCAACTAGACAGAAATTTGGCATTCAAAACCTGGGATCTACTCTGTTAAAAACTAAATCATCAGGAGATGAGAAAGTCATACCTAACAAAGATACATCAAAAGCATCATCCTTATTTTATAGGCATAAAGCTCTAAATGAGCTAGAGTACTCCATTTTGGGTTACCTAAACATGTTCCTGGGCATTCAGCAGTTACTGGAACTGGAAGAGTCACACAAGGATTATCTACCTGATGGAGGTACTTCAGAGATCAGAATGGTAGGGGCTGGATAGTACCTTTGGAGATCATCTAGTCCAACGCTAGGTTCATCTGGAGCAGGTTGGACGGGAATGTATCCAGGCAGGTTTTGAGTATCTCCAGAGAAGGAGACTCCACCACCTCTCTGGGCAGCCTGTGCCAGCGCTCTGTCACCCTCATGTTGAGATGGAATTTCCTGTGTTCCAGTTTGTGCCCATTGCCCCTTGCCCTGTCGCTGGGCACCACTAAAGAGTCTGGCCCCATCCTCTTGCCACCCGCCCTTTAGGTATTTATAGGCACTGATAAGATCCCCTCTCAGTCTTCTCTTCTCCAGGCCAAACAGACCCAGCTCTCAGCCTTTCCTCATAAAAGACAGGCTTCAGTCCCTTGATCATCTTTGGAGCCTTCTGCTACTAGACTCCCAGGACTCTGCAGAGGGGTTCTTTAATAAAGAACCAACTATCTTTTTACCTCGAATAGCTTAAAACTCTGCCAACTACTGTAACTACTAAGAAATTGCAAGTATTTATCTCTAAATTTCTGACCTGGAATGTGTTTTGGGAAGCTTTTAAAGATATTGGTAGCCAAAATTACACAGGTTCTGAATGTCACTACTGAGTTCAGCACTGCAATGTCGCCTCAACTACCACAGCCATAGGTATGTAGGAGAAATTTATTTCCTGACAGTGGCGAGTGCAAAGTGCTGGTGTTTAAGCAGTGGGGGTTTTGGTTGGTTTGGGGGTTGGTTTGTTGGGGAGTTGTTTGGTTTTGCTTGGTTGGTTTGTTTTCAATTTCCCACTGGTTGAAAGACATTTTCTTTGGCTACCAGTTTTTTTTTTAATTTCCTCAATTTTAGTGTTCTAATAAATGAATTAAACTGACTTTTTCCTTCCAGAAGGGGGGAAAAAGTGTGTATATAGATCTCTCTCTTATATACAATGTCAAGGATTTTTTTTGTTAATTACTGCTTGCTTGGAAGATTTCTAGATTTGGAGAATTCTCTGGTGATTGAGCTGAAAAACAGGAACCTATTGCAACAGGTCTGTGTCTGAATTCAGTAAATAAAAGGTTAGGGACAGAAGGATAAATGCTTTTAGAAAACCTAGTCATTAAAGATTTTGTTTATCGGGGAGCTGATTTACAAAGCCTTAGAAAACTATCCGATTTTAGCAGAAAGACAAGACAAACTTAGTACTACTGAACTTTGTGTGTATGTGTCACAGTTTACCCACAGAAATGGCTTTTCTGAGGAAAATGTGCCCAACCGAAGCTCAGGCAAGACTCCAAATTCTTAAGAATGCCACCAGGGAAGCTTTAGGTCTGGAGTGAGCTTATAACTAAATTAGTTTGTCCTAGAGTTTTCCAGTTTGATATTAACTCTGCCTTACCAACTGTAAGTTCAACCACTAGATATAAAAAGAAAAGTTAGTAAATCACCCGTTTAACAAAAAAAAAAAACTCATCATGCTACTATTGTCCCAGTTTGGAATTGGATATCTTACGTTGCTAAAGAGAGATTGCTTGGGAAAAACATGTTTGTGGCCTTTTTCGGTGGGAATCTTGTTGATTCCTTGATTTCCTTAGGGAGAATGCACAGCTAATGCTGGTGATCCTTTTTTGTCCTTTCCTGTGCAGGAGAAAATCACTTTTAAAATCTTGAGTTTCACTAGGTGGCAGCATCTCAATGGTTCAACAGGAAATTACATTCCTATAGAGAAACTTCCCAGTTAAACTACAAATCCCACAAGCACAATGAAAAAAAGTATAAAACTTCCTTTTGTACAAAGGTCAGTAAACATGACAAGCTGTTTGAGATCTCTTGGTGAGTGACTATTTTTAAATGCTTCATAGAATCGGTGTGGCAGATGTTCATAAAAGCTGCTTGTTAGATTGAAAAGTGTATTTACGGTGTATTTTGCTTCCAAAGTGTTAGGGTGAGCTGGGGAAGTACTTGGACTGATCAGGGTTTTTTCCACTGAAAAGATGTGCGTGATGACAAATAGGAAGAGCTGCTTCTGTCTTGAGTGAGCACTTTGACCTCGTTGATGAGATACTCAGGACTTGCTATGATTTAGTAGAACCTTTCCCAGCATTTTGTGTTTGAGGAGTTGCATTTTGGAAAGCTCCATACATTAGAGAGGCAGTGCAACCAAGTTGTCTGTGTAATCTCACTTTGCTTGGTTAACTTGCTATTTTTCACCTGTCCGTGCAAAAAGGTTATGCTAAGACAGGCCCAGTCTCATATAACCTCATATAGCCGACCATCAGAGGCAGCTGAAGAGACACCTTTTTACTAGCCAACCTAAAAAGTGATTTTAAGGGGCTGTGCTTTTCCCTTATTAGAAGGGTGCATCTCGGTTACTGTTTGCTTAGGAGAGTGTTCTTTTTTTGTGCTTTGTTTCCTCCTTTGTGTGTGTGCACGTGTCCCAGTTATGGGGCGGAAACCTACAGTGAAACATTCCAATGTCTTGAAATGCGGTCTGTAACTCAGTCTGACTTTAAATCAAAAGAGATAATGTTCTTTATATTAGAATGGAAAGATTTTTTTCAGATAACTTGCTTCAGAAGAAGTCTGATTTTTTTATTTTTTTTTAATCTGTAACCTTCAAGGAAACATTAGTTCTGCTGCAACTTTTGTCAGGAAAAGCTGCTGAGAAAACAGAATTTCTGGTCAAAATCAACAGAAATGAATACTCTGGTTTAATATCTAGGACACTAAATTTGACTCAGTAATCTGAGTCACAGCATGGGTTTGAGCATCCTTAGATGTTGGCATTGGCTGCTAACCTAGGGGAGATGATGGCGTCTTTAACTTCTCAGTGAAGTACTCAGGATGTTGGATTCATGTATATATTTAAAGACTTGGGGTTCTTGGGACACCTTTCTACACTCATAGCTAGATAAACAATTTTTGCTCTATGGATTACAAAAGTGCAGAAAGTTTTGCTTATTGGGAGCCCAGTTAACAAACACCAGATCTGCACCCTAACTAGAACGCGGTGACCTTACTTTTTAGGCAGTTCTTTGAAACACCCTATTAAGTAGTTTACTCCTTAAAAAAACCAAAAAATCCATAGGAGTGAGAGGATGGTATTTGCTTTTACTTTTTTGTCTGCAACTTTACATGCTGTATTTCTTTAAACATAACGCAGCATTTGAAAGTATGCACTTGGGCAGAAGAGAAGAGGGCTACATTTTGCTTTTTGGCTGCTCCACGTTGAGTAAGGTAGAACCTCCTAGAGGTCCCCCACCGCTTGCCTCAAGCATGCTCAGCAGCTCCCTGAGAGCAAACCACGCCAGAGAGCTGAGACAGGGCAGAGCTTCGTTCCCCCTCGCCCTCCTGCCTTGCTGGAGCTGGGAACCTGCTGTGCTGGAAGATTCTGAAGACAATTCAGAGCAGACACCAAGGCCAGGGTACTGTGTGGAATTTATTGCAATCTAGGAAGCTGATGAGTTTGTAGTTTGGGAGGAATAGAAGACTATCACATCTAGTTTTTGGAATGCATTTGCATCTGATTCCCAGGGAGTGTTGTTGGCTCATCTTTGTGTTTAAGATTCTGCAACCTCTTCTGTCTGCAGAGGTCAGCAGTATGGGTCGGCTGGATGGGAAGATCATTCTGCTGTCTGCAGCAGCACAGGGGATTGGACGAGCAGCTGCTATAGTAAGTTGGAAAAAGTTTCTTCTCCTGTACCTAAGCTAAGTCTTTAATGCTAGCTTGTCCAATGACACCTACACCAAACAAGGTCTTGAATTAATAAGCCGTAGATGAAGCCAGAACTACCCCCTGAAAATTCAGGGACTAATATAGTCACTGTACTTATCATGCATGCTTTGTGCTGTTTGAATTTCTAAAAGTCTTCAGCTCTGATGGGTGACATTAGGCAAGGATAAAGGCAAGATTTAAGAACACCTGCAACTGCTTTTCTAACGATATATGGTTGTACTGTCTGTACTTTTCATTGTTCTGGGAGACGATAAGGAGGATAGAGGGAATGTTTCTCATTGTAAGGTTGAATACTGCAAAGATTCTCTACACTCGAGCCAAAATGTTTTATCTACACTAATAGTTGATGTAACGAAGTCTATGTGATACTAACAGCACAGCTACAACATTGCTCACAATGAGCAACTGTGAGAAATCCTTTACAGATTTTATTTAATTACTTTGAAACAGAATTGAACATACGTATTAACTTTCTAGTTAACTTTTAATTCCTTTTGAGCTGTTCTTCCCCTGCTACTTCCTTCTTCCATAGCAGATAGAGAAACTAGCAGAGCTATCTTAGTATCTCCATAATGTAATCAACAAGCCAGGAAAAGCTCCTGTAAGTAGGATTTTTGCCAGACTAGTTAGTTTCTTATGCATACATTTAAGAATACAGAAAACTGCTGATCTTGGCACTCTCCTTAAGACACTCAAAGGAGCAGGTGATTTTCCTGATGATTTCAATTTTTAAATACCTAACAAGCGACGGAAGGCTGGCGTGTTTAATGCCACTATCCTCTTAAGCTGCACTTGAGACACTTATTTTGAAGATCAGGGGCTACAGTCCAAGATGTCAGAATACTTTTGACATGGAGGTTACTTTGTTACCGTAGCTGTTGATATATCAATAACCACAATGCAGAGAAAGCAGGTTTTGAGGGGAGTATCAAGAATGAAGAAATATCTCTGGTGAAGTATCAAAGTCGTGCTGCTTTTAATATTGCTCTATTCCAATAATTTGGATGCAGAGGACTTTAATAAAGCTTACATAGAATCATAGAATCGTTAAGGTTGGAAGGGACCTTTAAGATCATCGAGTCCAACCATTAACCTAACCTGACAAAACCACTTCTAAACAGTATCCCCAAGTACCACGTCTACCTTTTTGTTAAACACCTCCAGGGATGGCAAATCCACCACCTCCCTGGGCAGCCTATTCCAATGTTGGATAACTCTTTCAGTGAAAAAATTTTTCCTAATATCCAACCTAAACCTCGCCTGGCTTAACTTGAACCCATTTCCTCTCATCCTATCACTTGTCACTAGGGAGAAGAGGTCAGTCCCTATCTCTCTACAACCTCCTTATGACTTATGCCTTTACCTGTCAAATCCTGTAACTTCATTTAAATCCAACAATACAGACAATTTTAGCCCTATGTGTCTGTAATGTGCTTGCCAGTGCACATGCAGCTAATAAGGGCAATAGTAATACCAGTTGTCTTAGTGTGGTTACTGTTCTCATACATTCCTTACTTTAAGGAAAAGATCTTAAATCTGTCTTATATCATCTATAGTTACTTAGTTGTCCCCAGGATGTGTGGTAATTGATTGCTGTTACTTCCTGACATGCCCAGCATGAAAAGTGAGAGATCAGCTGCCTTCAGACAACTTTTATTTCAAGCCAAAAAGGAAATGAGAAGAAGAGAGATTTTATTTTCAGTAAGATCTGGAATATCTAAATATAAACTGCTTCTCTTACTTGTATTCTTCAGGCTTTTGCTAATGAAGGAGCCAAAGTCATTGCTACAGACATCAATGAGTCTAAGCTGCAAGAACTAGAGAAATATCCAGGTAAGTGACCTACAGTAGGCATTACTTCAGCTCTTGCAAGTTTTGTTATAGACTGACTGAAATATAATTTGAGGATAGGGCAAACTTCAAAAGGCCAGAAAACACAAGAAGGAAAATATCTAGACTATTTATTTAGATGTTGGCATTGCTTTCTGTGGTGTGGAATGGCAGAGATCTAGCATGTAAAATACCGCAACATCAGCATCTCAGAATACTATTCCAGGCACGTGGGATAACTTTGAGTTTCTTGTGCCGCAGAAGCAGTTGTTTTCTGCTTCCCAGAATGGCACCCATTTCAATCACCTTTCGAGGTCACTCGCCTGATTGTCAAACATATCGCTCTAAAAGGTGTGGAATGCTTTTCTCTCATCACAAGAACTAACATCCAGCTATAAAAAAAAGGTAGATTTAGTATCCTGTGTTCCCATAGTCCATACTTACTAATTAATGCATTAAAAGGGATAGCTGTCTAGTAGAACTCATATGTCTTCAGAAATTAATACCACAAACACTAGATAAGCCTATTGTCTTTGTGCAGATGCTCAGGCCTGAAGGTTGCTTTCCTACTGATGTCACGGGAACGTACTTCAAGCTGCAGGTTTTGCATAGCTGTGTTTCTTAGTTATAAGTGCCACAGGTGTGGGACACTATATTAAAAATGTATTTTTTCAAACTTGAAATAAAAAAAAAAAAGACTTGGATACCTTTCACAACTGAAAATGCTTCCAACTTAATTTGATGGAAGGAAGTGGATTTGTTGAATTCCTGTTACAGGGTGACAGTCAAATATGCAAAACTGCTTTTTTCTGGCACAGCTTTTAGAGTGAACATCAGTCTCTACTGACTGGAGTTCACCACAAGCAATCCCTTTGTAATTCTTTTGGAACTTTAGGACTTTTCAGGTTCATTCTGAGGGTGTTTAGAAAAGTTATGTTTTGGACTGTGTTTTTTTCCCTCTGCTAGTGCACTCACAAGGAAAGAGGTAATTTTCCATATACTCAGACCCATTTCCATCATTTTGACATATGATTAGTTAAGCTGTAATTCATCAAGGCTTGGTATATTTTTGTCTTTGAATTTTATCCAGGAGAGGTAATTCCAGTGCTGATGTTAATCACCAGTCTGTAGTTTAATTGCATCGTTATACACAAATCTCTTCCAAAGTGTCCATATCATTTGACTAAGGCATACAAAGCCTGTTCACAGACTTGACAGTTTGGCTTCAAAAGAAACCAGTTTTTATCCATTTCAAATCAAATTATCCCATAATTTAGACATCACTCAGATGCTTTATAGACAGCTTTACAGTATTTCATAGAAACGTGTATGTTGGATGAGACCTCTGGAGGCCATTTAGTTCTGCCTACTGCTCAGAGTGGCTCTGGCTACAGCAGGTTGCTTAGGGCTGTATTGACTCAAGTTCTGAACATTTCCAAGGATGGAATTTCCTCAACAATCTCTGTAGGCCCTTGTTCCAGTGCGACTGCCCTCATGGTTTTTAAAATAATAATGATATTTTAAAAAAGCAAACAAAAAAAAAACCCAAATAACATTAAAACCCCAACAAAAAACAAACACGTCCGATATTCAGTCAGACTTTCCCATGTTCCAACTTCTTTCTGTTGCCTTTCATCCTTCCACTGTGGGTCTCTCAGAAGTCTGGCTCCATCTTCTCTACAGTCTATCAAAAGCTAGTTGTAGACATTTATTAGACCGTCTGTCACTAGTTGTGCATGACTACACTGCATGTAAAAAAAAAAAAAATGTTTTGGGGCAGAAGTGTGTTCTGCACTAGATGTCCCTTCAGCCTAGATGCAGGATAAGTTGTGACCAGGCTGTGGCAAAAGGGTGATCAGCAGCAAGTCTTAGTGCCCTGGGAGCCTAATTGTAGCCACTGAGGAAACTAATGGAGTACACCCTGACTCCTTCTTTTCCACTCATCCAGGTTTCCTTCGGATGAAAAAATCACGTATTTGAGAAGGGGGCACAGCTCAGTCTTTACAGGCAGTATGGAGCGAGCGTCCAGGCAAAGTGTATCATGAAGTATGTCTATTCCACAGTAAGGGTTCAGCCTTGACATGGGTGAGAGAAGCTAGTTGAGTTAGATCACTGGAAACTACTTAAGTAAAATGAGATAAAATAATGTCACACCATGTTACAGCTCATCTGGAAGAGTAACTCACTTTGCTCTTTTTGCTTCTCACCAAGGGATGCCACAGCTGTGGTGGGCCCTGAAGCAGTTCTGTTAGAGGGGCTGATTCTATTGAAAAGTGTTTGGAAGAGTTAAGCCTGACCCTGTTTTACAGTAATTGTTTCTCAGTCTTTCAGAGAGAACTTCTCTGAACAAAACAGAAGGGTTAAGTTTACAATAAAAAGCTGTTTCAGTTTTTTCTCAGTGGCTTTCTTGAAGGTATGGTACAGGCACAGCCAGTGCTATAAGCACTGACAGCGACAGCTGTCCGAGGCTGAAATACATAGAAGCTTATAGTGAAAAGCAACATGTTTCCAGGCCCCTTTTTTTTTTGATTATAAACAAATAATTGCAAAAACATAAGCATTATATTTTTAAACTACCCTTTGTGATAGACACCATCAATTTGTTACGTTCCCTCTTCATTTCTGTTATCATGGCTGTGACATCATTCCAGGTTATGTAAGTTTTTGGCTTATGCCAAATCACTTTTTCTCACTAATTAAATGGTATAAAGCTGATTCATCATATCCTCACCGACACATGGATAGATGGCATGTAATGCGATTGTGAGTATATGCAACGCATGTAACTAGTTTCAAGTAATTATTATTCTATAATAGCGGGCATGAAAACTTGTTCTGATTATACAGGCTCTGTAATTCTTCAGTTTGAGAGCACTGTGGAATTCAAATTTATTGGAAATGTTTTTATGGTAAATGACACTAGCTCATCTGCTTGTGTGATGCTGTAGACAATCAAATCAGTTGATCTTTCTTTAATTCCCTTCTGAAATTTTAAATAGCATGCCATCCTGTCTATTGTTGTCCTGATTTAACTATTGCACTAATTTAATCATTAAGTGTAGCTCTCGCTTGGTAAGTTTCCATGTCATGGTGAACCACTGAGAGGGAACTGTTCCTGGCAAGCCACTGGCTTGAATCATAGATGCAGTCCTCGGCACTTCAGAAAAAAAAAAACTGCCGATCCTTAGCCAAACACACTGAAATGAAAACCATGTTTTTCTAGGCATTCAAATACGGCTTCTGGATGTCACCAAAAAGGAGCAGATAGAAAATTTGGCCAAGGAGATTGAAAGGATTGATGTCCTCTGTAACATTGCAGGGTAACCAGCTTCTTTCCTATTTCTCTTTCCTGTTTTCCTTGTCCTCCAGAAACAGTTTCTTTTACTTAAATGCATTTTGTTTCTTTTGTTCTCATGCATTTTATATCTCTAATACAAACTTTCATGTGTTTTCATCAATGCTGAACTTCTTGTGTGTAGCTGTGTTACCCAGGCCAAGATAGAATGGCTCTGGAATTTTTCTCTACGCTATGGGTGCCCCATCCCCATGGCTTTGGCCCTCCTGGCGCAACAATGAGTGAAGCTGATGGTCTGCCAGTGGTCTATCTCTTTTTAGCTTCTGTATTACCAAACACTTCTTTGCACGTATCAGATCTGTCTTGTTTCTCTGATCCTCATCAGAAGAAATATACTGTTGCTTGTCATCTTCAAAAGTGCCATTGTCCCTTCTTTTCAAGGATGGAAGTGTTAGCTATTACAAAGTAAGAATAGAAAAATATGCATAAAAAGTCATAGAAATTGTATCCACAGACAGTAATTCACTTGATGCACTTATTCTAGGTTTGTTCATCATGGAACAATTCTTGAGTGTGAAGAGCAAGACTGGAACTTTACTATGAACCTCAATGTTCGCAGCATGTATCTAATGATCAAGACGTTCCTTCCTAAGGCAAGGCTTTGTTGCTCATGACTTTTAGTCTCTGCTGTATTTTGCTTAAAGTGTGAAAAGTTTAAGTTGTTGCCACTGTGACAGCATGGGGTTTGAGGTAAAAAGCCAAGTAGGTCATTTTGTATAGGGGAGGCCCTTAGATTATAGTGATCCTACTCTAAAACATTCTCTGCATTGTGTAATCCTTCGAGTAGACAATCTATCTAAAGGACATGGTAGAGAAGATGAATTCAGGGTTTTTGCCTGATAATATAATTTGTAACTAATATTCTTCAAATGCAGAGCAGTGAGGGAGCCATTGCAATGCAGTGCCTACTGTATTATAGTATAGCACACAGCTGCACAATACCACTGCTACAAAATATTTATAAAATATGTTTATTAATATGAATTTTATGCAAACCTGGAAACTATCTTGTGAAGCAATTCAGTGCCACTGATGCCAACATGCTGGATATATCAGAACAACAATCCAATTAGACAGCATAGCAGCTGAAGGACACTTGTGTTTGACGTAGTGACTAGCTTCGGGACTACCAACATTTGCAGACTGAATAAGGTCTTTGTATTCCTGTAAATGCAAAGGCCAGAAGTGGAAACTGTGACCATGACTGGGTGATGACTACTCTTTTCAGTGTTGTCCCAGTCCTTTTCGTTTGCCTTTTTTTTTTTTTTCTTAGCTGATCTTCATTTTCAAAGGTTCTTTATAACAACTTCAGGCATCTCAGGTTTTGAGAGGCCTAAAAATATTATAACTTAAAGAAATCTAGCTACAAGTCAAAGATGCTAGAGAGTTGTGTTTTAGTCTTCTAAAAAGCAATGAAGTGTATTAGTGCATTGACAGATGGTGTGAACAGATGTCCGTGTAGAGTAACTTACTGTGATGACAAGAGCACAATGATTCAGGGGTGGCTATCTAGGAAAAAAGTCCTTTCCTGTCATAGTCTTCACCCCTGAGATGACTTAGGAGAACCTAGTGAGAATTTCAGATTCTGCTTTACTACTACAGTCAATAGATCAAAAAGAGATAAGCACCTATTCATGCCAATTAAGCTTTGTTACCCTGTGTATCAGCTGCATGTAGGGCTGTTCTTTGGGTTGCTATGGGCTATTTTGCTGGACTTGCAGATGATAAAATAGTTTGCATTTGAATGACATGAGTATTCTTTTGCAGATGCTTAAACAGAAATCTGGAAATATCATAAATATGTCTTCTGTGGCATCCAGTATTAAAGGTAAGTAGCTTGCTAGAGAGCTCTTTTATATAAATCTCTAAAATGATGGGAATACAAAATATATATTGCACAACATTGAATTTAGGACACTGCCAATCCTGTGGAGAGATGCAATTAAAGAAAGTGAACACATCAACTCGTACATACACACGAAGACACAGACGGAAAATTGCAGAAACACTAAGATCCTTGCCTTTGAGCTTTTTAATCTGTCCTGAACGGTTTTTAGCATCGTTTCTACCAGTTTGTATTAACTAAAAAGGAATTACTTCCAGTGATATCTTGCTACATATGTTCTTCAGAGCAACAATGAAGAAATGAGTTACGTAAGCGCTATAGCTATGCTTCCTAAGGAAACCTGATGGTGACTAACAGATGGGTCTCTGCTGTTCCTAAATCTTTGTTTGGTCTGTTAACTCTTCCAGACTGCTTCCAAACTTATACTATTGAAAGATCGTGCACTTTGCTCTGGTGTATGCCTGAGCAGAATTCTGGCAGTCAGCATTCTAGGTAGCTCAGCCTTATGGAGAGGCTACAGGTGCTACAGGAAATGCTCAAGTCCAGAAGCAGGTGCATATTGAACAAACTTGTATCTCCTTTTTTTTCTTTTTTTTTTTTAATGTGTTTCTATGGTCCTTTCACACTGACCTTTTGTTAGGAGTTGTGAACAGATGTGTATATAGTACTTCAAAGGCAGCAGTTATTGGTCTAACAAAGTCTGTGGCTGCTGATTTCATTGAACAAGGCATCAGATGCAACTGCGTATGTCCTGGTAAGTATTCTTACATTATTTTGTAAACTAGGAGCAGATGCTAGAAGGCCTGATTCAATTTGATATTATTACCAAAGAATAGACTTGCAAGTGGCAACTAAAGTTACCAACAATCAAAAAGAACATGACATGCTTGAAAAGCTTCTGAGGCTTAAAATAGAAAAGCTGCTACTTTTATAGTAAAGCTGTATGTTTAGTCTGTTAACCCAGCACATGCACGTTTATATATGCATTATTTGCAAAGACCTATTTTCAAAGTACTGAAACTAATTCTCACAAGTCTTGCCTTTTCTTGAAATTTAGAGTCCTATGCTATGTTGATAGTTTTGCAGTCTTTCTCTTGAATCACTTTATGAAGTTACGCATAACTGTTAAGACATACAAATAGAACCAATGAACTACGTTTTCGGTCATGACTGTTGATGCCTTTGATTTTTAACACTGAATTTAAAATTTTACTTAGGAACTGTTGACACACCATCTTTACAGGAAAGAATCCAGGCTCGGCCTAACCCAGAACAGGTGAGAAAGCAGCTTATTAGTTTGGTCATGTGCATGAATATATTTAACTCCCTTTTAAAAAATAAAAAAGCAGCATTTCTGCTCAGATTTAAGATTGTCCCCTATTTCAGAGTACCAATGACAACATAATAGTAGTGTCTCTTTTGGGTCGTTTGGTCAGTTTGTACTCAAGACAGAAGTTTTAAAACACCTCAGAAGGATAGCATTGCTTAGCGAATACAGAGGGTCTGTCATCTACGGAAGTATTTGCAACCATTGGTTACAGTATCTAGTGCAAAAGCAGAAGACACTTTCTACTTTGGCATGTTGCAGCCTCAAACTAGTACAAAACCATGACAAAAAGGGCATTCTGGCCTATGCATTTCAAAATTATTTGTGATCCTTAACCATACTGACTAGAAAACTGTAAGCCTTCATTTGAAGGGTCTGGGGGGCATATCTACCACCAAAGGAGGAAGGACTTACGCTGGCTTTATTCTGGAACGAGAGATTTAGGTCCAGTCTCCTTCTCTCAACCTGAAATTCATACCACTGTTAATCTTGCGCTTTCTTTTTCTAACATAAATTCCCTACCCAGTGTACTAAAGGAAGTTATGACTCATGGCCTGTTTCCAGTATTGCTTTGTAGATATCGGACTAATGAGATCAAAATAATTGTTTTGGTTTTTTTATACACTCTTGTATATCTAGGCATTGAAAGACTTTCTAGCCAGACAGAAGACTGGTAGAATGGCTACTGCCCAAGAAGTGGCCCATCTCTTTGTGTACTTGGCCTCTGATGAAGTAAGTGTGTAACAACAATTTGCTGTAACAGAATCCCATGCTACTTTGCTACATCACAATAGAGAAAAATTGTTTTAAGAGGATTTATATTGTCTTTTATCTGGATTATTATTATTAAAAAAGTCTATGCTCTTTCACTGAGTTCAACCTATGATATAAAAAGTACTCAATGTTGACAGTGATTGTTAAGGCATTATGTATCTGGTACCATAACCTGGTGGTTTCATGTCATCTGAGTAAATTGACCGACCCCACATCATCCTGAATGATAGGAGAGATGGGCTTGTCTGCTTTCCCAAGTTTGTACCACGGCTAGATCAGGTGTTAAGGAGGTAGAATTGGTCATCATGACCTACCTTCATTATGCAAGAGCAAATATTTGTGTAGAACTGCTGGAGGTTTTAGCTAAAAGGGCTAATGCTCAGAGTGAATCTACCCTTTCAGCAGAACGAAAACAATAGGCTCACTGAGGTTGTTATAGACCAAACTCTTAATGACCATTGCAAATACCATCAACGCTAATGAGCACACAACAAAGTTATTTCAGATGCCATAGATTTACTATGAATCTAAATTTGGACTGGATTCCTCTGGACTTGTCCAGCAGTCTTACTGAGCATAACAGAATACTTTAATGGAATTAATTCGGTCTTAATGTTGCTATCTATCAGTAAACTGTTTCTCGTTTTCATCTCGGTTTGTGTTTCTGTAAAGCTACTGATTTTTTTTTTTCCAGTCTGGTTATGGAGTTTTCAGGCATGTGTAGACAGAATTCCAGTTTTCTAATATATTCCAGTATGCTTCAGTACTGGCATACAGAGAAGAATGTCAACAGCTCAGTTGCTTGCTTCACTTTCTGCACTGTCTAAGTTTTCAGTTTGGTCCTCATATAATTACTAGCTGACCTGGTCAGATTCTGCTCAGCTGAAGAGAGCTAATAACATTGTAGTGTGAGGTATTATTCCTGCAGGTGAGATGTCTGAAGTCTGCCTTATGTGAATGTGCACACTCAGAGTGCATTTCAACCTTAAGGCCTCTAATAATACTTTTGCTACACTCCCCTGAGTTTGCTGAAAGGCTTCTATTTCTAAGTTTGTTTATATTCCATTTATTCAAAATTTTTGTAAAACAAAGTGTTTGTATAAAAAAGTAGTTTTTTGAATTTAGAGGAAAAAGTGTTTCCCTGTACTTATTAGCCATGAAAAATTAGTTAAAATTATTGTTTCTTTTTATGGAATTACAGTCTGCCTACATGACTGGTAATGAACTAATCATCGACGGAGGATGGAGCTTGTGATTGACCCTACCTGCGAATGGAAATTCATACTATGGAAGGCAAAACGTGAGGATCATCTTTCTCAGTTAAAATCACTTGCAAAGATTTAGATCACTCACCTGCTGACTTTCAAAACAAATTTGGTACAGTTTTACTGCTGTATGATCTCTTTCTAGATTGATCTTACTGATTCACTTTTCCCTAAATAAAAACATACTTCATGTGGCTTCATTTTATGGTAACTCTAAAAACATTAAAGAAAAGCAATTTAACATTTGAGATTTCAGAGGGCAAAGAATATCATATAAGGTACAAAATCAGAGTGAAAGGTATTAAATACTACCTTTATGCTCATCCTGCAAAGTATATGGAAGTTAAACATTCATAATTAGATTTCCTACTAGCATTGACAGACTATCGAGAGAAAATGAAGTGACTACAATTAAATCAGCCACAAGGATCCTGAACTAAGTGCAGTGTAAACAGAAGAAAGCAGAAATAATACCAAATTTGAAGATCTGAACCTCTGAATCATTTTGTTACTGGTAATAGGTGTTTCTATATTAGAGAATGTGCTAGTTGCAAATTGTACTTGAAAGTACATTCTACTCTGCAAATTACTTCAGTTCCTTCTGCTCTCTAGTATCATTAGCAAAATGTTTTAGAACTGTAATAGCTGCAGAAAAAGTCTGGATTGTTGAAAAGAATATGTTCCACTTTGTGTTTTGTTAGTTGTTTTGTTTTTGTTAGTTTGTTTAAGTACATAATGATTATAGACACTGTCTTCATGAAGCAGAAATGATGGAGAGGAACCTGCTCTAATGGTTAAGACTAAAGCTTATAGCATGTAGAGAGTATAGAGAATTGCATGTACTTTTACAATCAGTCAGAAAATGAGTGCATAAAGTAGTACAAAAGAGGTCCTAGTGGGAGAAATAGAGGCCAGAACTGATTCATTAATGGTATAAAATGGTCTTGGAAATATCATTACTATATCTTTTTTTTTTTTTTTACCCTTCCATGTGCAGAAGGTATTATGCAAGGACGTGACTCTGGTAGGCATAGATGGGGGTGTATGTGGGAAAAGTATTCTTAAATACATAAGTGGTTCTTTATGAATAGGCTCGACTTCTGGCACAGAAGAAAAAGGAGTGCATTTTACCACTCTAGATGGAGCAAATGTATTCATCTTCAAAATGGTGTACTAATACTAGACAAATATTGTCAAATCTGTATGCTAGGTGCTACTTTTTATTGTGATATGGCACATGGTGGCTATGATTTATGAATCGGAAATCTGTTATTGTGAAGTCTTATACTCTGGAAAAAACATAGGTGCTGACCCAGAGATCTAAGGCAATGAATAACCTGAATTCCAAAACTATTTGTTTTGCTGAAATACTGCTAAACTTGACATGAATGACATGGGCTGACTGCCTATAAATACGGTAATGTTAAAAAAAAAAAATTGCACACAGCTCCTTTTATCTAGTTTGTGAATGAAGCTGTATGCAACTTCATATATATTAAATACATATATATGTGGGAGAGGAATAAAAGAATAAATGCTACTGAGTATGACTGATCAGAAAGCACAGGGGAAAATGGCACAATATTTTGTTTGTGTTTCTGTAACAATAACTGCCATGTTTTTAAAATTATTGCTTAGGCTGTTCAATATTAGCTGAAGCAGTAATATTAATTACTTGATTTCAAGGATAATGGAACATGTCTAGTTAAGATCAGGCATCTTATTTGTAAAAGTTACATTTACTTACAATTTTAAAATGAGAAAGTATTGTGAATGTTGGCTTCCTCAGGCTCACCATGGGTTTAACTTTTGCCTTTAATCATGGTTGGAGCATTCTGATCTTGTGTGTTAGTTTATGGAGTTTTGAGTATCTAGTATTTCAACAAAGTGACTCTGGCAGCCAAGCAGGGTCAAGTCGAGGCAGAAATCCAAAGTTATCCAAAACGACTCCACCAATGTTGACTGACGTAAAGTCAAATGTTAAAAGTTCAGGCTGGCAGGATACTGTTTCAGTGCTTTCAGAATCTAATACTAAGGCCAAAGTCCTTTCTCTGTAGTAGGTGTAGAAGGCTTACCTTGAAAAGCGAATCTCTGCACTGCAGTAACATGGGAAACTTAAAACTGTGTATTCTGAAAATATACTTAAGAATCTGAGAGAAAAATCATTATACATATTGCATATGGAACTATATAAGTTAACATTTCTAAGCTCACCGGTGACTGTAATATAAAGATGCTGCTCAAATGGGTTGTTGTCAAAGCACTCCTGCAAGAAAAGGAGAGACCATCTGCTTTTTACATTGCATTAAAAGCACAGAGATACAGATTTTTCAGTGGCAGTCTGAGAAGCTGGTGGACCAAAAAAAAAAAAATCAGTGGAGATTGTCTGTTGCCTTATTAGCAATGCTTTTTATGGGTATGTTAACAGCTACAGCTCTGAAGTGTGTCTTAAGACCTAGGGGTTTTCCAGGAGACTTGCTCAAATTATTAAAAGAGAATGCTTCTTAATGCCCTTGTGACCTCTTAATTGTCTGGTCTGTTTTTAAGGTGACTGGGTAATTCTGTTTCTTTTCCTTCCACCCCAGTGATAACACAAGGAGGAGTTATTTAACTTTTCAGATTCTATCTCAGAACTTTTCTTTGTGTGGATGGGGGAACAAACTTCCTTCTGGAAAATTTAATCTGATCAAAAAATAGTGTGCTTTTTTCTCTCAAATTTGTAGTCAGCTTAATTCTGTGTAATGCTACTAGGAGCAAAGTAGCAACGTGTTGCATTTGAATCTCCTTTCACATGTACCCTCTGTAGAGAGAAGGTCTGTCTTATTCTGTCTTGTCCACTTACAGATGAGGCAGACAGACACACTTGTTTCTTCTTTAAGAAGCAAAAAAGTTTTGATGGGAACAACACAAATATGCATTTTTATTTATTTTTTTTTTTTTATTATTCTGCCTGCCCCAATGCAGTTCTGCATGTAGCCAGAGCAGAATCATCTAGAGCTCCTCATCCTTTCTTTGCACCTAACCTCCAGCTGCAGTGGTGCCGTCTGGGTAAGAGGATTGTGCAGAGCTTTCCCCTGTCCCTTCCCACAGCCGCGGGGAAGGCGGGGTATAAACCAACCTTTTTAACGGGTGCAGGTTACAATGAAATGACGTTGGAAGTGGAGAGGTGGCTATGCGAGACACAAATCTACTCATCCTCCTGGATGCTGTGGGCTCAGGGCCGGTCCACTGCTGCCTGTTCGACAGCCGCCGCCCCTCCCCCCTCCTCCCTCCTCCTGCCGCCTGCCCGGCGGGGACGGATTCACGGTGCCAAGAGATGGGCAGGTATCCGGGAAGCCCTTTCGGTCTTCCCAAGCTCCAGACTGAGGTTTTTGCTGCCGGTCTAGCGAATCTGTGGCTTTGGAGGAGGGACCGTGACATCAGCGGCACCAGCAGGGGAGGAGGAGCCAGAGCTGGCAGCGAGCCGCCGCTGCCGCCGGGGAGTGGATTGTCACCTCCGTGAGGGACCAGCCGTGCGGGAGCGGCCGCGCAGGGAGCGAGCGGTTCCTTCTCCCTCTCATCCCTGCCCTTCCCCGGGTAAGTTTGCTGCCCCTCTGCCTCGTCCCGTCTCCGTCCCCGGCGGTCGGGGGCGGCGGGAGAGGCGGCGCGGGGGCCGTCGGCGGGNGGCGGGGAGGGAGGTGGCATCAGGGTCCAGTTACGTCTTTTTGTGGATGACGATGATGATGCGCGGTTTGGGTTGTCTTCCTTCCTTCCCCCGCCCTTGAATGTTCGGGGCTGTGGCAGTGGTTGTGGTATTTTATTTGTACTCCTTTCCGTACTGCCCGTGTGCGCGAAGCGGAGCGTTGCCAGTCACCGGGGCACTAGAGCTAATTATAAAGGCGCGCACACCCTGCCTGTCAGTCAGCTCTTCAGTTCTGCTCTCCCTCTCCTTCACTCCTCCCGACCAATTAAAAAGAAGTAAAATGAGAGGATCTAATAAAAACCTTTCTTGTTTTAAAATAAGGGAAGTATATTTTATAGGGAGGTACTGAAACAAGCCTGTTACGGGCTGGTTTCCATGGTACAGGCCTTAACCCCGTGGTATGAATTCCGCTCTAGGATTTCTTAATCATCGATTTTGTTTGTATAAGGGGTGAAGTTTAAAAAACAAAACAAACCCACCAACCACCCCCCCCCAAAAAAAAAAAAAAAAAAAAAACAAAAAAAAAAACCAAAGCAAACGAATACTGTGAACCCCTCAAGACCCACCCTGGTGTGAACCCTTTTGTCTCATTCATCTAACTGGCTGTTGCTCGAAAGTAGCAGCATCAGGAACCTGACAGGGTGAAGACCTGTCACAAAACAGGTAAGGACAGCACATCCACTATCAGACGACTCATTCACACCTTGAAACCATTCCTGCTAAGCAGAACACCCAATCTCCTTGCTTAGTCAGTCTCTTCTTTCCTATGTGCTGCTGTGAACAACACATTCCGGAGCTGAAGCTGTTGTGAGGTGGACTTGGGTTTCTCAGAAGTTTTAATGTATTTTGTGTCAACAACTACGTGACCCCCAAGAACCGGGATGTTGCCCATCCATAGCTGGATGGAGAGCAGTATCCTTCTGTCCCTTACCCATATGCACCCCTTTCAGAATTACCAAATAAAGTACATATACCCTGGGGATGTGGTTGGTGAAAGGAAGGAGGGAGACAGCGGTAGGTTGCTGTTCCCATTAGCAGACTGGCATTTGTGGGTTCCCAGCCCCAATGAAAGTATGAACAATCCTATGAAAAAAAAACCAAAGTATCACTTTTTTCATTAAAAAACTCTGAGACCACAACTATTTGGTTCCACAAGTAGTAATTAACAATATAAAAAAAGTACTGGAATTTGAGTAAATTAACATAACAGTTTTGTTTTCTTTCATTTTTAAACATAACCTTAGAACATATTGAAAGTGTTTGCCTATGGCTATGTATTCTTCCTCTACACCTTGGCCACGTCTCGAGCCAGTTCCGTATCAGAACAGCTCAAACAAAACCACCCAGGTGTTACAACAGCCCCTGTCTTTGTTCATGGCATCAATCATTCCCAAACATATCATTATACACTGAAGGCTTGATAATTGTGAGAATCGGCTCTCTGACTTCCTTCCAGCCATTTAGCAAGGAAGGAATTTCTTGGCTCAAAAGTTCTGGCTTAATCTGAGTGCTGCTTTATGTGGCCAGAGCAATGTAAAAGATTTCAAGAACATGCTGTTAGTACTGAAATGTAGTTGGTGGAGAATATACACACGCATTTGCTGTAACGGAGAAGAACACCAGCAAGCCTTGTCTTCATATATGTGCATGCCACCCTTGCTGGCTCACACTTGTGAAACTACAGTAAATATTTGCACAAAAAAATTCTGCCACACAGAACACTACACTGCCATATCTCTTGTTAGCATCTACGGGACAAGAAGTGGACCGGTTAGACTGAGTAAATACAATGACAATTACACACAAACAACTTGGACCTTATTTCCCACTCAGAGACCTATCTCCATGGGATATAAGCAGCAAAAAAGAGCCGTGTTTTATCAGCCTCAGCTGAATATAGAGTGCAAGTTGTGCATGGTCCTGATCTTCATTCAAACAGGCATCTTCAGTTAATTCAGTCAATGTGTTTGTGAACAGCAACACCTAACAGAACCGTGTTCTTGAAAATTCCCCTGAAAATCAAGCTGGATCTGGTCAGGTTTAAGTTCAGGGGAAAGTGTCCCCTCAGCTTTAGAAGCTGTAGTTGTTGTTCTCAGCTTTATGAAATGGTCGCTTGCACTGCCATGCGCAACGAGCCTGTGACGCTTTCAGAACTAATGGTCCTGGTAAGTGGTGTTGACAGCAAATCACCTTTATCTTGTGCTGGCAGGAGGCAGGAATAGATATAGATATATATATTCTATGATTCTATATATACAGCCATACTTTTGAGGAGGAAATAACAGGTTAGCATAGATTGCCGTGATTCTAAAACTCAGATTTTTTTAAAAAATTTTTTTTAAGTGCTTGACTTTGTAAGCTTAATACTGTTCATCTGTTAGTTTCAGTCTTTTATTCTTATGTACAGTATATACAGGCACACAAAAAACATAAAATTCCAAATTGGGCTGTGAGCGTTTTTTCACCTGATCTATGGGGAAAGAAACAACACCACTGAGAAGTCTTCTATCTGGAAAATAGTATTATTTCTGTCTCTCTAACTTTCTATCTTTATTCTATCTTAGGTTTGTAACAATGGTAAAGGAGGATATTGTAAATGACAATGAAAATCCTGAGCCATCAGTATGTGACAGAAATGGCATGATTCCCATGCGTGAGCAAAATGAGGTAATTAATTAGGATCTTAAAATACAATTTTAGTCAGAGGGAATCCTCCTTTTCCTTTTTCTTTCTACATATGTCAAAATCCCTACATCTGAAGGGAATACAAAGAGAAATCTCCTCAGTGGGAATTTCTTACAATTAAAAAATGTTCAGTTTTTAAAAGTCTGTGGTATACTGGATTGCTGGAAATCAGTGGTTGCAATTTCAGCTTGAACTAGAAAATGCATCAGCGTACATCTTACAATCAGCTATGGAAGAGAATTACGTGGACTTAAGATTGCTTCTTTGCTTTCGAATTGTGCCTATCAATCCACTTGCTTAAAGTTGTTCATACATGTCTTCCTTTTCTTATCTAATAAAAATAAAAAAACCCAAACCATTGTTTTAAACTTCTATATGCGTATTTATAATGTTCTTGGAAATGCCTATGCCTTTAAAAAAGACCTGCAGCAAATGCAAGCAAGAATAAAATTCTTAACGTAATGTTCTTTACTTTAGAGTAAACACATAGTATTAACTGTAAAGATACTCTACAGTGTATCTTTATACACATGGTATCTGGTGATCACAGAATCACAGGGTAGAGAAACAAGTAGCTCCATGCAGAAAGCTCACAAGATTTGTGTTCCAACTGTGACTGTGAGTAAGGGATATATATATATATACACACACACATATGTATATTGAGAGAGAGATGAGACAGAAAAATAATGGGAAATGTGGAACTGTTACTGGAGGAGGGCCAAACCACAGTACAGGCAAGAATTCCATGTCTATGCTATGACAACGAGTTGACATGAAGGTGAATAATCATAAGGGAAGGTAGATGATTAACTTGTCAGAAATAAGGACCCTAAAATGAAGAGAGACACATATCCAAAAATGGTCAAAAAGTGCTTTGGTTATGAATATGGATAAGTAGATGAATCAGTATAAGAGAACAGCTTCAAGGACATATTCTTCAAGGAAATAACTCCCAGGGTAGTATTTCTCCATCTCTACCTTGAGTTACCAGCTTGAGCCTTCCAGCAATGGATCACGTGAGTAATGCTTGTGCTGGCCAGCTGTTCTGTTTCTTTCATCTTTGTCTAATCACAAGTAGGGTTTGTTATTTGGCTCAAGGTTTTGCAACAGATGTTATTTAGGAGTTATATTAAAGATACTGTCTCACTGGAATGATGCTAATTGTTAATTGTATTGTGGAATACAGTCTGGAAGCAGAACCCTATCAAATTGTAGAAAATGTTAACACTTAGCTCTTATACAAGACAAGCTGAACTTGGCCTGTTAATGTTGTTTCTTCATCAAACCTTGTTGCTGAACAGGTACTGTTTGTTTTGGGACAGGACTCCTGTCAGTTGCAGATAAACAGGCAAATGTCCCACCGTCTCTCACATGCAGTTCGCTGCGCCATGCAAAAGCAAAGACATAACCAAAAATCCCAAATATACTACAAAGCTGGATCATTCCTACAATGATTGTGTAGTTAACGTAGTCATCTGTAAATAGTGTGGATCTACTGCATCGCAGCTGATTTTAGATCTTGTACGCTACTTCAAACGTACACAGTGCTACTTCTAAGAGTCTGGTTTTCATTCAGGAGGGACCAACAGCAGATGCCAAAGGTACTGATGGGAATATACAAACGGAAGAAACTGCTCTCTTGAACCATTGTGCTCAGCAACCTCCGGAACCGATAGCAGGGTCTTCAATACCTGCAAGAACCTGGAGGCAAATATTTACTTGTCCTCCTCAGGGTTTACTGGCCCAAACAGTGACAAATGGTACGTAACAAAGAGTTTAATTAAATGGAGAAATGGCAAACTTTGTTTCTCTGGATGTGATGATACCTGTCCATCGTCCTTGAAAATAACGAAGGGAAATAGCTGTCTTGCACATCACACTTTTGTTTCAATATTTTAGCAGGAAAAAAATAATGAAGCAAAGCAAAGATTTGAATGTATAGTTTTTGGTCCTCCATCCTCTCTTCTGTGTTTAACACGGTAGGTAAGTTTATGCATTGCAAATTGTTTTCATCAGAAGAAAAACCTCCTAATTCTCATCTTCATCGTTCGTTTTGGTGTGAGAGGATTAAGATTATTATAAACACAGTGGTATTTTTGGCACACTGGGTAGCTTTTTGTTGAATTAAGGCAACAAATAGGAGACTTTGCAGTGGTACCACCTTTTGTTTCTTAATAGCCCAGGCTTGCAAAGCCAAGAATCCTAACTACAAGGCAAACTGAGCCATTCTGTTTAAGATTTGCCATGCACCGAAGGCTCACAGAAGAGAATGCCTGGCTAACCAGTTATTTCAGACTTTTCCTAACAAAAGACCTTTCCTGTGGCTTTGACTGCTTCCACAGCCTCCGTTCTCTCTCACTTGGGATTTTTAGGCTTTTATGTTTGGAAATCTACTGGTCTTCCCTTTGCCACCTGTCACCCTCGAATAAGATTACAAAAAATCGAATCTGAAAATGCAATACGTTTTCTTAGGGTTATGCAAAGGGATGGATTTATTCAACACATTTTTTCCTCTCCTTCAGTCTTCTGCTTTTATATCTATGTGTGCCTGTTTTTGTTGGATAACCGTAGATTTGGGAACCTAAAAAGAGCATAATATTTTCACATTTTACAATATTTTCACTTAATGTTCTGATAATATTTTTCAGGAATTTTTTTCCTATGTATTATCTATCTTTGATTGCTATATCAAGAGAAATATCTGTACTACTTCAGGCTATCCGGACACATGACCTTCTTCAGATTATTTTTTTTTGCCCCAGGGACAGCAATGTATGGCACAAGCACATCCAGTTTAAACATGATACTTAAATTCTTTTAAAAAGTAGACTGGAGCTGCAGTCATTATCTTGAAGATACGCCAGCCTGTAGAGGAGGAGGTTCTTATTTAAATTCTGAAGCAGCTGAAGGAAGATAAGCAAAGTTAAGTTAGTTGTTTTAAGTTAAGTTGCTTTAAAGTTTGGGACCTGTTAAGTGCTTTCCAGAGTGGCCCAAGGCTCACTCAGTACTTTTTGGTCCCTAATGATGTTCCTGTTGCCATTTTTTTAAAGTATCTTAGCATCTATAAAATCAGAACATCAGTTAAGGGAGCATCAAAGATAAAAGACATTGTTACAATTAAACTAATTTTTAAGGTAAGTGATTTTATTTCTGAAAGTCACAATACCTTTTTCCTTAGCAGAAAAACAAATGTGATCTAAGAGTAAACAAGGTTGTCCCGGAGAGATGATTAAATATGAATATTTCTTGTTTTGTTCCAGTTGCAATAGTGGTCTTGGTTTGGGCTGTGGTTTGGTCAATCACTGGAAGTGAGTGTCTCCCAGGTGGAAACCTGTTTGGAATTCTGTTTCTTTATTTTTTTGCTGTCATTGGAGGTAAAATTTTTGGATTCATTAAAATACAAACGCTACCGCCTCTCCCTGCTCTTCTGGGTAAGATATCCTTCCTTCTTTTCTTCCTGCATATTTGTGTTATTTAAACCATCACGTAATATCTGCATGCTAAATACATTTCGATTGGGAGCAAAGAAACTGCATAACGCTCAAAATCTGTAGTTTTTCCAAGTGACTTTTATCTGGTCCTCTCTGAAAAGGTGCAAATTCCACAAACTGGCTCAGACGAAATTGCCTGTATGTTACGGAGGCTCTCCTCTTAATTCTTTGGGGGTCAGAGAGCTGTATACCTACAGATTCAAAGGTTGTTATCCTTCAGTCCCCTCTGTCAAAATTACTTAAAATTTGTTTTAATATCACTAAACAGGAGTCTTATTCTGGACCTCCTGTTACAGTAGAATAATTAATTAATAAGGAAATTATTGCTGGCCTGTTTTGCATGTATCTTGCACAATGAAAATGTTTTCCAAAGACAACACTACGGGGATTCCCTACTACTTTCTCCTTCCTTTATCTCAAGATAACTGAAACCTGAGAAAATAAATTCCCTACAACGAATAATTCTTCTAAAGAGAGTTCTTTTGAATCAATCATAACATTGTTTTTCATATCAAAATCCTATTTTATTTTACATAAAAATGCAAAATAGAAATGAGAGATGAAAATGATGTTAATTCTGACCTCATGAGAACCTTTTTTAGACTTCTTTCCTAGAGGAGGTTTTGGTTAGATCAGGACAATATTGCAAAGTTCTGTGATGTCAACGAAGCTGAAAAATGAAGCTCCAGGTTCTTCTCATCAGCTGTATACTGCCCCCTTACTATGCTTAGTGCATAAGTGAGTAAAGCTGTTGACAGACAGTAAAACTTCATGGCAGAGTGGGCTACAAATATCTGCCTGTAGTGCATAGCTGTGATTTTGTAACCTGCGTAGCTGGTGGTGTGCCTCACACAGTACCACTGCTTACAGAACGGCTCTATGGCTTCAAATACAGCTCCATCCAGGCAGCATGTGCCTTCTTGCACTGCTTAGTTTCATCAGCAAGAAAAAATTCAAATGAGAGGGAGGCAAATTTTGCATATAGCATGCATGCCTGCAATAATATGAACACAGAATGTAACACAGAGGGAGCCTGCCCTTTCTAAGGAAACGCACGCCCTCCTCTTAAAAAGAAAAAAACCAAAAGTTTCTGACAGTTTTGATTCTGCTTTTTTCAAATTACATCTGTATCTAAAAGTTATGAGTTGAGCATGAAACTGCTTTGTCAGACAGGTAGTACTGAACAACAGAAACTTAAGCATGACAGCACATGTCTGTTGAGTTGTTTAGGACAGAGTTCATTGCTCAGATCAGTCTGAGCAAAGCTGGAGAAACTGACTCTGTGAGTCAGAAGAAGAGCTAGACAATGTCTTTGAATATCTTTACAACGCTAAAAATACAAATCTTGTACTCTTACATGCCTTTAATCCACTTGGACTAGGTGCAGTTGAGTGTAATGTGGCTGGCTGAGCACTTAAGCACCTTACAGTGAGCCTCTGAGGAAAAAAGGAGTTCAATTGCTACTGAAACAGTCACGTACTATATTTTAGGTATACGTTGCAGCAAGGTTTCTGCAGCAGGCAACATGGAGCAGAACAGTGAAAATATCCTTTGAGGTGCAGTGTTTTTGCTTTAAGGAGATTTCTAGATTGGGGTAGCTCTAGCGACTTGGACCTCAAGCAAACATTGCAAAGAGCATGTGATATAATTGTCATGAGGTACTGCAGATTAATTATGCTACTGTTTTTTTCTGAGAGGTGGTGGGAAGAATGATGACCAAAAGTTTAGCATGCTCCAGGACAAATCAAGTCCACAGCCAAGGCTCACACCAAGCTGGCACCAACCTGAGCACAGTGTTTGTTTACTTTTTGTCTTTTTTTGTTTCCTGTTTCTTAACACGGCTAATATAAAATTACACCACAAAAATGTATCTTTGAATCGTCAGGACCTACAATGAATCTCTGCAGATCTATATTTAAAGTCGCCCTTTCCTGTACTTTTCTGTGCTCTTCCGAAACTATGGTTCTGATAGCTTTGCAGGAAGTCTCTTGATTAAGCAGTTTTGCTAATATTTGCAAAGAGGTTGGATCTTGCAAGTAGCTCAAATAGCAAATAAGAGCAAGTTCTTGATTTTCCCCCTTTTTTACCACTCTTTGCGTAAGAGTCGTATTGCTAGAGCATTTTAAGTTAGCCCATGATTAGCTGGTTTAGATTGTATTTCCCAATGAACTCAGCATTATGCTTCCTGCGATACCTGCATTTCTTACATATAAGAGGATTTTTAACAATTTCCAACTAATGAGATAAATACACAGTGCTAGATGATCTTCCTTTCTTCATGTTAAAACAAGCTAACAAGAAAAATATCTTTAAGGATGCAGAGGTGTCTTCGCTTATGGTAAGTATCACCTGCACCTGGTGAACAAAGCTGAATTCTGTTGACTCGCACTAAAGCTGTGTCAGCGTCCTGCAGATTTATTCATTGGTGATCTGGTGTGTTCTTAGGCCACTTTCATTGCTTTAAACATGTCTCTCTCTTTCCACACCTCAGTCCCCATCGTTAAAACACAGTTAATAATTCAGAACATGAATTGTTTCTTTGCTTCTCATAAATACAGTGTCTATTTTTAAGAATGCTATGCGAGCTTTTCTCGTGCAATAAAAATAAATCATTTGACAGGAGCTTATTTGCTTTCATTTAAGGGATGCTACTGGCTGGTTTCCTAATCCGGAATACCCCGTTCATTAGTGACATTGTCCGGATAAATCTACGCTGGTCTGCAGCACTGAGGAATATTGCTCTTTCAATTATCTTGACCCGAGCAGGACTAGGCCTGGATCCAAAGGTATGGCATCAGCCATTTGTGTGAGGTGAAGTATTCAACAGCCCTCAAAAAATTTGCATAATTGGTTCTGTTAAAAATATCGAACTGTTCAGTCTTAGAGGATCTGAAAATTAGAGCACTACAGAAAGCGTAGTTTCTATTGTATAGTCCTATGTTAATATTGGCAGTTGGATTCATAAAGCAGGCGAGCAATCCAAAAAATACCTGAAGAAAACTGATTTGATGACTATTTTCCCCCTTGCCTTAAAGAAACTTCCTGAATTTTGTGAGCAGAACATCTTGAGGACATGTGCTCCATCATGGTCTGTCAGGATGAGTTTATGCTCCCTGACAAACTCTCTGTCAGTTTACACTGACGAACTAAAACAAGTAAGGGAAGAGATCCCCAGTGCTTGAGAGAGAGTGTTTGCTTGTGTTGACACCAGCCAAAAAAAAACAACCAACCAAAAAATCCAAACCTGTGTGTCTTTACTTTTTTCTTTTCTTTTTTTTTTTGAATTATTGTCACTTTAATGCAAATATATTAATTGCAAAGATGAGTCCTGCTGCACTACAGAAACAATGCTTCACATCGCAGTAAAGCCCACAAAGCTTCTGTGAACAATAAAATAGTCTTCCTACACACAGTATGAAACGTGATGTTCCATAAATTAACGAAGGCAAGGTTTTGCTTGATCAAAATCAGCTAGCTGAAATAAATCTGTACCATATTGGCTCCTATCTATTTAAGTTTAAGGGACTGCTTAAAGTTTATGTAAAACTTAGGTCAACTATAGATAGTTCAGAACAACTAAACTGATTTTTCTTAACCAAGATGAAAACCAGGAAGTTGCCGAGGCTTCAGATATTTAGGAAAATAGGGTTTTGTCATTCTTGGAAAATGCCTGATTTCCTAGATTACTATCACCCATTTTTCCAGGACATTCAATCTTGTGTGTAACAACGCACAGTCCATGCTCATACACCTTGGATGCTCAGTTCTGTGAGATTGCTTTTCTTTCTATTCCATGACAACTTTTTTTGCCAAAGGAGCTTCATCTTTGATTTTTCTCCCATGTGGCAATTGAAACTGTCATTCAGACTCTGTATGTAGCAATGCTTTGATGCAGTTACAATTGTTCCTCATGTAATTGAAGCTGTGAAGAGAAAGATGTCAGTTGCCCTGGCGATCCTCAGCCCTAATTATGCTGGGATAAACTGTGCTGCTAAAAAGTGCAGCTCACTGTGGTGGTTTTTTCCACGTCAAATTTAGTGACCTGTCCTAACAGAGTCATGTTTGTGACTAACTGTTAAAGGCAGCTGTTACATGTAAATACTCTGTTTTAGAGAACTTTATTAAAAGAAGTTGCTGAGCCAAATGAGTCTTATGTGCTCTGGATATCAAGTGAGAGACAGCTGAAAGAGATGCTTGGCTCCTCGTGCCAAGTTTATGTAGTTGAACAACTTTTCATGATTTTTTCATGGATTTGTGGATAATTTTTTGGGGGTGCTTACGCAACTTGTGGGATTATAGCAAAATCTTTTGTGGATGGAGCAAATGACCTCAAGTAACTGTGGGTAAGTCAGCTGTGTTGAGGGTGTGCTTTTCAAATGGACTCCAGCTAGTCCAGCCTCTCTCATTTAGTTTGCTCTGTACAAGAAGCTAAAAAGAATTTTCTGCCACTCCTTCCTGTGACCTGCAGGAACCTTGTTGAATCTAGATTCAGTGGGTTTCACTGCCGCGCTTGGAATTTTATATCCAAATCCAGTTGTGCTTGAGCCTATCTGTGGCTTAGGCCATGTAAAGCTGTCACAGCCCGTACTGCGGCTCAGAGGGGATTCTTTCAATAAACCGTATCAGATCATAAATGTATTTCCTCTCCATAAAGCCAAGGGTACTGATACTAATGTCTGAATGTGCTTGTATATTGCAGGCTCTTAAGAAGCTCAAAGCAGTCTGTTTACGGCTTTCTTTTGGACCGTGCATCTCAGAAACATGCACAGCTGCTGTTCTTGCCTACTTGTTCATGCATTTGCCGTGGCAATGGGGATTTATATTAGGGTAACGTACTTTCTTTTCTCCTGTGTGACAAAGGTGCTTGCTTCCATGCTGCAGTTAAATGATCCGAGTGCAGTTAGTTCTCTGTGCCAAGCAGAGACCTCAGTTAATGCCAGTTAGGAAGCTGTGCTTAGCCCTGTGGTTGTTTGCTTACTGTTCATGTCTGGCTCTGTGGCTAACTGAAAGGTCACATTTCCAGGCTGTGGAAGAGTACTTGCATCACTACTCTTCTGTGTTTGTGATCTGGGCACTTGAAGAAGGAAGGAGGATGGTGCAATCCCCGAGTCTTTAACCACAACACAAGGGGCTTTGAGGGACAGAAAATTATACCACAATTTGGAGAATCTTCATGCTGGAATTCAGAATTTCCCCATTTAGAGATGCATGTAGGACAGTCTTCCTGTCACGAGTCAAGGACAAGGATGTGGCGTGTTGTATTCTGGAGTGATATCCTTGAAGAGGAAACCTTTTCCATGTAGTTCTACCTAAACTGGTGGCCTTGGTCTGGACCCATGTACTGGAGCAAGATGGATGAACTTCTCCTCCTCTGCCACACACTGATTTTTATGAGGAGGAACTGGGCTGATGAGTTATAAGGATGTCTAGACCAGGTTCCTAAATGGGACAATCAAGGCATATATCAGGGAGCATAACTGGCCTGCGGTGTAGACTCAAGTCTCAGTCTGTGAGCCCTTCACTTTTAATACTATTGAGTGGGGCAGGATGTAAACACTGATTGCAAATCTGCATAGAAATATCCCTGCTTGTAATTAGCATGGAAAGGTAAGGAAAATACTTTATGTAAAGGTCTGTTTATTTACAATGTAAAAGAATTTGGGTCAGAACGTTTTGAAGCTTTTTTAGTTCAGTACTTTCTTTTTAAGAGAGGCTGAACCTATGTGTTTTCAGTTTTGTTCTAGGTGCAGTCTCCCCTGCTGTGGTGGTTCCCTCGATGCTGATTTTACAAGCTGGGGGATATGGAGTGGAGAAAGGTATCCCAACTTTGCTAATGGCAGCCGGCAGCATTGACGACATTCTGGCTATCACGGGCTTCAACACTTGCCTTGGGATGGCTTTCTCTTCTGGTACGCTGGTTAATCTGTACGTGGCAAAATCCAGAACAGTGATTTTTTGAAGAATGTGTGCTCTGTTATGACTGACTGGTTTGTAACTTAATGACATCTCCTTACAAAGTTCATGTATGGACTCGAATATTGAGAGGGAAATTACCCATGATCAAAAGTCTCGGTGTAATATTGTCTGCTCTACGTTGTGGGTCACAACTTTCAGAGAATACTTTTCCCTGTCTGCTCCCTAAGCTGCCGAGTCTGGTCCCTGCTGGCCGAACATAACTGCTTTCAAATTTCCCTGGGTTTGGCAAGGTTCTCACAGTGGCTCTTTCTTTGGCTTCTCTGGCATACTTTCTTGGCATAAGCTTTCAGAGGGAGAAAGTTGTACTACCCAGTTCTTTGAGGCCCATAGGTTCCCTCCTGAAGCCCTTTGCCCCCAAGTAATTTAAAGCAGACGCTGTCCTGGAATCACCCTCATAGGTCTATAGTGTGGTTTGTGCGTGAAAGGTCTGTGTATGGCTTACTGAATCCATTTTTCTTTTGCCAAATAGGTTCTACTCTGTACAATGTGCTCCGTGGAGTGCTGGAGGTTGCTGTTGGCATAGCAGCTGGGGGGATTCTGGGAATGTTTGTTCGATACTTCCCAAGCCACGATCAGGTAAAAACCCAGTAAAAAACCCTTTCTATAAACCAGAAATTCTTTGCTAAGGGATGATGTTCTTACATTATTGGTTTCCACGCTTCATGTGAAGCTGTTTGGGGAAAACTGTGTACAGCGCTAACAGCTTCCAGGTTGCAAAGCCTATCAGGTGAGGATGTGTTTTATAGGCAATTACTTGTTTACTGCAACAATAGC
This sequence comes from Ibidorhyncha struthersii, assembly GCA_013398815.1. Taxonomy (NCBI): domain Eukaryota; kingdom Metazoa; phylum Chordata; class Aves; order Charadriiformes; family Charadriidae; genus Ibidorhyncha; species Ibidorhyncha struthersii. The sequence goes on along the minus strand of VZSZ01004706.1, from coordinate 35,194 downwards.
AATGTGTAATCTCATAGTCCTTCCTGATGCAGAGTTTGGAACCCAGCTCAACATCCTGCTCTCATTGAAGGTGGTGGAAATGTCCACACATAAAGTAGAAAGGGTCTGACACCCATTTCAGACAGTAAAATAATCATCAATTAGATTGATGTGGGACACATTTACTTCTATAAGATGTTTCCAGTAGGGCTAAGATTAAAAATTAGTAAAGTGGACAGACTGTAGGCTTAAGTGATTGGGCATATCATTAGCACCAATTAGAATGTGTAACTTTCAATAAAAATTAAGCTTATATAAAGTGGTAGATGAATTTACTATCAAGGGGCAATTAACTGAACAGAAAATTGTGGAAGAAAGTAGATAGGTTCTGGACTACTGAAGTCAATTTGCAAAGCATCTATTGCCCTCAGAGGCGCCAATTTTCTTCTTATTAAATAGCATAAGAAGTGTGATACAGGAGCTAAACAGATAAATAGAGATGGGGAACAATGGCAGAGATATAACTGTCTGCTGTGAGACTGGATCAAATAAGACTAGACTGTCCCTGGCAAATGTTTGTTTGACTTGTCCTTAAAAACATCTAGTGGCAAGGATTTTACCTCTCCTTGCATAAACTGTTCTAGTACTCAACTGCACAGGTAGAAAATCTAGTTATTGGAGTTGAAGCAGGGCTGTTGGAATAGACCATCATGTTTGTTCTGATACAAAAAGCCTACTGGCAATAAGATTTTGAATGGGCACAAGAAAGAAAATATTACATTTCCAAAATTTAATTTTCTTAGGAATTAATGTCAAAAAAAAAACCCTTCAACTCAATTGAGCAGTTCAAGTCTCATTTAAAAGCTATGATTCTTTCACAATGGTTAATGGCAATGGTTTTGTTCAAAATTAACAAAAGTAACCTTTTTCCTCCATTTCTAAAAGAAATTTGCTTTTTTGTTTCTCTTTCCTTGGCTGCAGGCATCTCTGGCATGGAAGAGGTCATATTTTGTACTTGGGCTGTCCATGTTTGCTGTTTTTGGCAGCATCTACTTTGGCTTCCCTGGATCAGGAGGGCTCTGCACATTAGTCTTAGCTTTTGTTGCAGGTGTGGGATGGTCTGATGAAAAGGTGAATATTTATGTAAAGAAGTATACCATACCAAAACTCCTTTGAATGTACAGCTTGACAGGATTTTTTATTTCTGTCAGGGTGGTTATGGTGCATTTATGAAGCTCCAGGGAATGTATGGATTAAACAAAACATTCTACTTTTATTTTGGAAGTCTTTAACATTTAGCACGACAGAAAGTTACCATGTATGTGAATATATATCGATACAGAGCCCTAACGTACTGGCAGAGAAACGCTCAAAAGCTTTTCTTCAACATCTTAAGCCATGTAAAGGAGATTTAGTTGTCAAGGCACTTGACTAGGAATCCAAAGCTTTATGTCCCAGCTTTGTAAGACTGTAACCTTACACAGTCACTTTATGGTAAGATTTACAACCAGGTGTCCAAATACAGTTGGGCGCATGGCCTGGACACCCTGAGGTTTTGTCCCCTGTGGTTTTGGGGGGTGAAATGGAAAACAGTAATTAACCATCCTCTCTCATCTTTCCCAAATCCCAGCCAGTGTATTCTGGATAAATTAGGGAGCAGGGTGCCCACAAGAAATGGTGATATAAGGCCATACAAAAACCATACAAAAGACTGTTTTTTAGTCACTTTCTCTTAGCTACTAAGTCTGCTTCCTCTTACTGTTGCTACTCCGCTGCATTTCTGTACCTTGGCACGTTTCACTGCCTCTTTTGCTTGATACCATCTACACAATATTTTTAGGGCATCTTTCTCTCCACAGCTGTAGCCTTGCGACATGCAGTAGGAGAAGGGGAGAAGAGAAAGGAAAGGGGATCAGATATAGCAGAGTCCACATTATTATCCCCATCTAGACCCTGACTTCATTAAGATCTCAAGGTTTGTTAAAACAATGAAAAAGAAACCATGGTTTCTACTTAAAGTATTACATTGTTGTCTGATTTTAATAAAAGAAAAATTCATCTTGGGACTGAACTACAACTGATAAAGCTCTCCATTGAAAAGCTTTTGACCATCTCAAAAGGAAGGACCTTAAAAGAGTGTATGCAGTCCATAAATGCTGTTTAAACTATTTTCATCCATGAATGAAGCTTCTTGGCCTTAAGGATGTTGATTTCAAATGCCTCTAGCTCTTTTTTAACAGATACAGTCAGAGCTGTCTGCATGCTGTATACTCAATATATTACCAGGATTTTCCTGCTGGGCATCTCTCAGGCCACGGCCTCATGCTGTCCCTGGTGGAAGTCACTTGGCAAATACTGTCCACAGAGAACAAGGAACACTGTACCTATTGCTGAAACAGTTAAATGGGCAGTAAACAGACTGAAATAATGCTAACATCTGTAAAGAGGACTGGGATTTTTTGCCAAAAAAAAAAAAAGGTGAGATAACAGGGACAAATGAGGCAAATAAAAATGTTTAGAAGTCTGTGTATTTTCACCTCATTCTCTTTAAGATCACAGAAGTTTTTATATTGCAGTCATCTACCATTCCATTGACTGAAGAGCAAGCCATGTTGCAGGATCAGTCCCAGAGAGAACACCAAGGACAGGACATCTCTAGGCCGTGGACTGATTATTAAGTAACAGTGTGGTGCACTTGTATTTTCCACACACGCCAGCCTGAAGGTTCATTTGCTATTGTAGAACTCAATTAAAAAAGAAGTGCTATCAGATATGCTACATGTACCACTTCACGTAAGTGGAAGGTTCCCATTTATCCTGACAGCAGCTGTTTTAGGAAAATTGTTAGGTGTAAAGTTCAAGCACAAGGAGAAAAGGTGGTTTTGCCTGTATACAGTAAATTGCACTGGAAAGCTCAACACTTTTTGCTACTATGGGATTTCAGACTTCCTCAGTCTAACTTTGCTCCTGCTCACAATGGAGACAGGCCTCTGATGGAGTGCAGCGTGAGTGGAGTTAGGTCATGACTGAAACTTTTGAGGGTCTGACTCTCTCAGATGCAAATGGGAGAACACATTTAAGCATGCAGTTCCCAAAGGCTCAGAAACTTCATGGCCAAACTGTTCAAATTATGTCTTCCTAAATACTGAAAATCATCTATGCTTTATTTTCCTCCTCTTGTCTGCAAACTGCTCTGTTACTGTTCAAACATCAGTGACTTTTATTTCTCTTCTTGAGACAGCAAGCATTTATTTACTAGCAGAGCAACACACTGACCTTTGAAAGATGTGCAACTGATTTTTAATCTTATAGCATTAGGTCAAAGAAGAAGAAGCAATTCTTGACAGTCTTTAGGATACATTTTCGGTTTGTCCTTTGATTAATTAAATGTTGTGTGTACTTGGCCATATTTTTGTGAATATACAGATTATTTTTGTTTTGATTGCAGAGGGAAGTAGAAAAAATTGTCGCAGTTGCATGGAATATCTTTCAACCTTTTCTTTTTGGTTTAATTGGAGCAGAAGTATCTGTTACATCTCTTAGGCCTGAAACTGTTGGTAAGATCATTCACTAATTACCCAGCTTTCATTACTAGCTTCCAAAGAATCTCTATAAAGAAATCTAAAGCAAAGCAGACTATGACTGACACCCCCTCCCAAAACCAAACCAAACCAAAAAAAAACGAAACACCACTGTACAGCAACAGTTTCAGGCGGCTTATTTCCCTCAGGCACCCATGCACGAAAGTACTGAGAAGTGTATGTCTTTGTTGCAGGGCTGTGTGTTGCTACATTAGCCATTGCCCTAGTTGTGCGAATCATAGCAACGTTCCTGATGGTGTGTTTTGCTGGGTTTAACTTCAAGGAGAAAGTATTCGTCTCATTGGCATGGATGCCCAAAGCCACTGTCCAGGTAAACAGTCCAACGGCGCTTTCCTTCCAGGCTAAATCTATTGTCCTTAGCAAAGCTCCTCGTAACTAGCACAGCAGCAAACAGGGAGAGGATCAGGCTCGATAAGAGCAGAGTGTAGTATATGGACAGTTTATATTCTAAACTGCCCTAAGTCTGCTTGAAAAGTGCATGGAGAGCCTTCTATGTGAAGGTGTATTGCTTGCATCCTGGGTTGTGCTCTTCATAATGACAGAGAATTGTACATATATCATAGGAAGTTTAACTGTTTCTCAGCTATTGCAGGTTATTGTGCCTTTACACACGGCTTCTGAGAACTCTCAAAACAAAGGTGAAAGTATTTCCCTCTTACAGCACCTGAAGTGTCTGCAGGGACAGTCACACCAGAGGCTCAGAATGGGGTTTCAGTTTGTGGTTGTTTTAGTAAGGGGGAGTCTGACAGCCATATTGCTAGAGAAGCCTCAGGCTGGCTGCGTTCCTGCTCCTTTACTTCAGTGATCATTAAATCGTTTACACTTCACCTCAATAGCATGATTACTTGCAAACAAAAGTTAATAACCAGAACAGGCAAGGGTTATTGCAAAATTTGTGAACTAAATTTTCAGAAGCTGCTACTAATTGACTGCTTTCAGGGCACGTCCTCAAGGTGTGGCATTTTAACAGCTGCAATATGCAATATACTGGCCCATTTCACTAATCACACATTCCTCAAAAATGTGGATAAAATGGCAGCTAAGCAATGTTCTTCAGAGGAGGGAACCACCCAGATAAACTCATGAGCTTAGGAAATTCGAAGCGTAGCCAAGTGAAAGTTGTTCTTATGGGCGTAATATAACATTTACTTTTCTATGTACTGCCTAGCAACAAATGGGTTAAATGTACTAAAAATGTCAAATTTATGTTAAATGTTGACTGATGATTAGTACCTTTTTTGCCTTTTTCAGTGCTAAAGGTTACTTGATCCACCTCAGCAATGTTTTCTTTCCTGCAGGCTGCAATAGGTTCCCTGGCCCTGGATACAGCAAGAAGTCATCAGGATGAGCAACTGGAAAAATATGGAATGGATGTACTAACAGTAGCTTTCTTGGCGATCTTGATCACCGCTCCAATTGGAGCCCTGGCTATTGGCTTGGCAGGGCCCAGACTTTTGCAGAAGGCTCAGACAAGTAGCCAGGAGGAGGAGAAAGATGCTGAGATTGGAGAAGAGGCAGAGGCCTGTGAACCTTCGTAAGAGACAACTACAGGTCCTTCAGCCTTTACACTTCTGTTGAGTAAACACAGCGTGTCTGTAATCTTTTTGGAGGAAACCAAAACAAGCATCAGTTATGTCTGCTATTTTAAAAGCAGCCCTGGTGGAGTTTTATAAAATATTTTTATGTGTTGATGGTGCCTTGAGATGAAATAGCTGAACATACAGTGAATAGGCTGGCCAGGCAGTGAGTCGCTGAGAAGTCAGCAGTCAACAGTTGCTTGAAATGTGTGGGTGTGAGGCCAGGGAGAGGATCAGGATTGTTCAGGCATGGAGTGAAGTCATGAGGTGGAATATAAACAGAAGAAAATGGAGACTAATGTGAATAACTTCTTGATGGTTGAAACTGGGCTGTGAGATGACAAGTTCAACAGCTCAAAGAATGCAACTTCTGAATTAGAGACTGCTGACATACAGCGAACGAGTCCTGCCACGGGTTGGTGATTCCCTCTCCTTTCTCATTTAGGTTCCAAAACTTGCCTTTTCTTATTGCTGTTCTTTCTCACAGCTCATGTACTTCTTTGTGCGTTCAAGGGACTGTCAGCTTTGGTCATAGCAAGAAACAGCAAGTGGTGCTTACATGCTGAAAGAGATGGTTGTGTCCATCAGGGACTGTGGTAATACAGGTGTCGCTGGTGCTGGCAGAAAAAAGGACTGAGCTTGAAAATGGGATGAGGGTTGTCAGGAGGCTAGAAGGACTGGGAAAGGGTTGTATGGGATTGGGATGGCTGCTTCTTCACCTGTGTACCTCAGCCTTCGCACAACATGATGTCAAGGGAGGGAAAGCCAGCTCTTCGGCCACTGAGAGTGGCCATGTTCTGGTGCTGGCCACTATAGGACAGAGGGGATAGCTCCTCTTGGGTGGGGTCTGCTGACAGGGCAAGGCCAAGGTGGCAATGAGTTGTCCCTTTCTTCCTCAGCTCCTTTTGGGGAACTCGGCAATAGCAGCAGGACTCTTCTCAAATCAAGATTCATGGATCAGTCAGGATGTCCTGTAGCTTTGTCCTAAGTTAATACTCATCTGGCTGAGAAAATCCCGTGGTCAGGTCCTTCTCACATCTGCATTTGGGTAACGGCAGCAAAGAAAACCAGCTATTTGCTGAAAATATAGCCAGTTAATGCTCATTTTTCCAAGAGCTGGCTGGCTGGATTGACCATAGCAAGTGGAGGCCTCTTAGATTTGCCAGGGTGTTTTTTACCTCTGATTGATGGAGAAAACTAGTAGACTTTAAATGAACAGCCTTGAAAATGCAGTGCTGAGAGGGAGGGTACAAAGCTAAAAGAGCATCACCTCACCTACCTTCAGAAAGGCTGCTGTGTGAAGGCAGGTGTCAGGAGGAAGCGGTGTTCAGGACACAGCGCTGGCACCCTCAGCACGTACCCACGAGTCATGTGGGTCTTGCCAGAAACAGTTGTGAGTGGCTGTGCATCGTGGTGATGACTGGCAACACTCATGTCAAATATCTTGCCAAAACACTTCACCAGGGGGAGCAAAAAGCTCAGATGTGGTTTTCTTAATTTTTTTAATATAAATGCCTCCTGCACAGTCAGTTGCAATATAGTTCACATTGATTTTCCCATTCCCAGACTTTCCTTTCTCTTCTCCTTGACTGTCCTAAAGCCAGGAGTAAACCTCTGTTGGTCAAAATCCTGCTCTTGCCTTTAGCTTTGGTATCAGTTAGGGTTTAGTATTGACCTGTTACAGATACCAGCAAATCTTTCTTACTCTGCTATGTTTTGTACAAGTAACTAGCTCCAAGTAGGTCATTCCCAGCTCCATTCTGGAGTATGGCATCAGTACAGCATCACTCAGAAACTGGAAGTTTTATTTTGTTATGTTTTAGTAAGGATGTTAGATTGTGCCTATAGTCAAGGTGGACAATGCCTCCTTGCAGATTCCTATACTACAGTTCACAGAACTTGTTTTACAGGATGCTCTATAGAATATATTTGATGTGCCTAGACATTTTTGGCATTAGTAAGAAAGAATTAATCAATTCCATTATAGCTTTTACACTTCTAATATGCAGCACAAAAATGTACAAAAATACTTTTGAAAGAAAACTATCTGAAACTGTATTATTTGCAGAGCGTCCGGGTATGCCTCTGTATACAGATTAATTACTGCTCAGTATGTGTGCCTTTGTATATGCCTTCCTCTCCAAGCCAGAAAGAAAGCTTCCTGAGAAATAATTAAGGTTCATAGCCTGCAATTCCAGCACAGGGATAAAAATACCAGGAAATTATTTGCTAAGTTTTCCCCTAACTGTTGTCAAGTACCTTGACATTTTTCTTACTATACACACTGCTGGTCTCTCCACTACCTGGGGAAACATACAATCTTTAGTTCAGTTCATGTTTGGCCCCTGACCAGAAAGGAAGATGCTTTCAAACTGTGCACTGATGAATGGTTAGGGGGGTGCTTGTGTCAGCCACTGACGTCTCTGCCTGTTCTGCCTCCTTTGTATGGCTAACGGAGGCACTCCGTTACTTAAATAGAGGTAGTTTTAATAGGAGCTTATCATGTTTGGAAATTGTAATGTCTGTAAAGCTAACTGATAAAATGAGGGAATATGGTATTCAGTTGATCAGTGACTATACCAAACTTGGAGTCTGTTCAATAAGAGGACATGTAAGGATTATAGCCCTTTAAGTTTGAACACAACCTTAAGTACACAAGCAAACCTCTGACAAACAGCCCTTGTTCATGATAGCCTCTAATACTTGCTCACCATCATAACAGCATCTCAGAAATTTGATTTCTCATGTTCCCTTAACCTCAGTGCACTCCCAGTTTATTTGTTAGCTCACTCCCACCATTCTGAGTGCTTCAATCGCTATACCAAAGAAAAGCATAATCTTGTTCACTAATCTAAGTGAAATTGAATCAATTTTCCTTTCCTCGCCACCATATGTGGACGTTTCTCACAAGACCCCTTTCCCCCAGCTTTTATTAAATCTTCAAAAAGAATCAGGTTGAAGCTATTACATAAACCTGCAGATCTGAAGTGAAAAGCATTAATGCTTTATAATGCTCCTCTCCTTGCCTTCCAGAAAGGAACAAAACACTTGCATCTTGTCATGAAAAGAAATGTTATATTGGCGCTTTTTATCAGAGTTTGTGTGGGTGAAGTCATGACATTTAAGACCACCTCCCTTTCAACAAAATGCCATGAAATCATTCATGAATAATGCATGAATTCAAGCCAATAAAATTTTTATGCCATGCCAGTCTCCTATTTGCAGGAAATAAAATTAGAGCACAATGTGCAGTAAACTATAACCAGAGGAGTTCTACTGTCATGCAGACATAATCACAGACATAATGTGGGAGAGAACCAAGCATAGTATGTGTGTGTGCAGTTCCAGAAGATTCACAAGAACCTCTGCAGCAGAAGGCTCTGACGGCACAGCGCATTCCTGGTGGCAAGGAGCAGGCAGAGTTACTGCAGGCAGCATATGGAAAAAGGCAGAAACGGGCCATCTGGAAGCAGGGAGTCACACAGGTCAGGGGATGCAGTGACAACGTAATTATAATCACTGCTTTCTCTCTCTTTTTTAGTGTTTTAGGGAATTTAAACTGAAATCTAAAATCAACTGTGAAACACTTACGGTGTAATACAGCTACAAAACAACGAATGATACAGGTTTTGCATTGTGCTTTTTAAATAGAGTGCAACAGATCAAATTTTATGCCAGCTGCACTTCAATTACATTTACTTTGTCTAGTAGTTGCCACAAGCCAGACACCTTTATCTAAAGGTATTTGTTTTACGAGTTTATTTGTAGTCTATTGTAACTATTGTTCAAATTCATAATCAAAAGAAAGGTAAACATTACTGTTCTTGTAGCATAAAAAGTCATGTCATCACATGCCAAGTTCAGCTTCTGATTTTGCATCAAGACTGTGAAGACCTGGTCTACTGCCTTAGCCCTGCTCTTTATGAGCATTAGGGGCAAATTTACCCCTTTGTGTGGAGCTTCCAAATTAGGTTAAAAAAGTCATTCAGTGGCAGCAAGACATGACCAAGCACATCCTAGTAGGTAATTGGTTCAGCTCTCTCAATTGCTGATGAGATACAGCGCTCTTCAGTTCTTAGCTATCTGTCCCCATAGACTTTAAGTAGGTAATTTGAACCAATTAGTAAATTTGTTGAGATTTTCTATAGAAAATTCTGTGGCCATGAGAGACAGTATTACCTTGACAAATTTTGAAATGCAAGGAAATGGTTATTTATCTTGCTTATGATCTTCATTTTATTATTATCTTGTGGAAATTACTAAAATGTCCTTTCTACAAAGGAGGTGTGACTGGGTGCTGCTATTGCAGGCCATAGTACAAATGTTTTCCATTCCCCTATAGACACAAGCAAAAACAAACACAAAAACACTCATTTGTTCCATAGCTACATTTGTAGATAGTTTAGCAGCAATCTCATCTACAAGCAAGCAGGCAGAAAAATTGAATTACATAATCAAGCCATGCTAGAGATGGAGTCAAGAGGTTAAATCTTTGTCATCCAGTGCTTCCCATTGGCAGGCAGGTGTTCAGCCATCCCCAGGAAAGCAGGGCTCCACTACACATAACAGTTACTTGGGAAGGCAAACGCCATCACTCCCAATGCCCCCTACCCCCGCCCACTTCTTCCCCCAGCTTTATATGCTGAGCATGACATCACATGGTATGGAATATCCCTTTGAGCAGCTGGGGTCAGCTGTCCCAGCTGTGTCTTCTCCCAATTTTTTGTGCATTCCCATCCCTCTGGCAGGGCAGTGTGAGAAGCAGAAGAGGCCTTGACTGCTTAGCAACAACCAAAAACATCAGTGTTTTACCAACGCTATTTTCATCCCAAATCCAAAACACAGCACCATACCACCTACTAGTAAGAAAGCCAACTCCATGCCAGCTGAAACCATGACAACCTTACACTGTCATTTTTCTTTTAGAGGAGCTTTGGGGGAGAAACCAAACCAATTTTGCTGTCTTACTTACTCTATTACTTACTCTAAGGTTTGTCTGAGTAGAGCAATGGCAGCGAGAAGAGGATTGATGTATGTAGTTTACTTCTCAGACTTCAGAGGAAATAAAACTATTTGAATGCAAAAGTATCCTCATAAAAGCTGGAAGTGCATACAGACTTGTATATAATAACAGCCTGCAACCATGGGCTGTGGATTTTAAAGCCTGGGGGGAAAAAAGTCTAAAGACAGGCTTTTACATTTCACATAGTAATTTCTTCACCCAACCCAAGACTTGACACTTGGTGTTCAATATACCATATCTATAAGTGAAGACAGTATAAGACACTTGGTAACATTATGGATTTTCCTCTGTTATAAATGTTATATACCAATACGTTTATGGTTTGCTCACCCATTAAGGTAAGACCATGAAGCATTTAAACATTAGAGATTGTATCATGGTTCTATTATATACTTGTAAAAGCAGGCATTTACCATACACACAGAATCACACAGAATAGTCAGGGTTGAAAGGGACCTCTGGAGATCATCTAGTCCAACTCCCCTGCCAGAGCAG
>VZSZ01004706.1:0-14228 GCA_013398815.1 Ibidorhyncha struthersii | reverse complement strand
TACCCCCGCCGCCACCCGCGCGCTTCCACAGGCTGCTCGCGCCTCGGGGCGGGGCGGGGCGACGGCGACAGCGACGGCGACGACGATGCCGGCCCCGCGTGCGCGCTCGCTGGCCGGGACAGCCGCTTCCTGTCCGCTTTGGCCGCGCTTCCGGCGAGGCGGAGGGAAGGGGGTGGGTTGAAGGAGGGGGCACCGCCACCGCCAGGCGGCGCGCGGGCGGCGCCGGTCGTTACAGCCCGGAGGGAGCGCTGAGGCCAGCGGAGCCCGGTGGGCAGCGGGGCCGGGCCGGGCCGGTGTGCGCAGGTCGGTGCCTCGTGAGTCAGCCGCTCTCCTGAGGCGGGATGGGGAGCAGCGCCCGGCCTGTGGGTCTGTGGTGATGTCCAGCTGGTGACTTGGGCCTCGCTTAGCCTGGGCAGGCCTCGCTTGAAGGTGAGGGAGCGCGACTTTAATAACGTGTGGCTTATGGTTTATAGGCTGTATATTACCTGTCGTCACCCTGGTGCGTTTTCATGTCGACAGCTTAAAAATACTGAAGTAAAAGACTGATTTTTTTTTCATTGTGCGAATGATGTTTTTCATATGGTATCATAACTCTTCAGAGGGGGGATAGCGTGAGTGCTGAGAGGTTTAATATTACAGGGAGAGGCCCATCCGCCTCATGTTGGGCAACAGTTTGCACAGAAAAAGCTCTATCTCTGAGAGTGTTATTTAATTTTATTGCATTTTATGCCAAGGAGACTAGTCATTTTGGCAATGAAAATTGCTCCTGTATAGCCAGGTGAAAAAATGGGAAGTATGCAGTCATTCCAGGTCAATTTAGACAATCCAGACAGACTTGAAAACTCTTGCATTAGTTCCTTGGTCATGAGTCCAACACCATTTGGTTCAAGATGCTTTGCTATATGAGATGCTAGCACAGAGCACGAGCATCTTCAAGAAAGCTGAAGCAGCGCAACTCTTCCAGAAGACGTATCTCCTTCCTTACGTGATCTTGACTGGAGCACAGTTCTCTTTCCTCCCTCAGTGTACGGAAACCACACCGTATCTGCCCATATCAACTGTGTACTTTTCCTGCTGGCCCAGAATTGGTAATTAAGAAGTTTTGGGGTAAGTTAATAGGGTTGAGCAAAGCAATGAAAGAGTAATTATAGGTATTTCCTGAGTCAGATGAACCCACTGGTCTGTCTTTGGCTGCGTCTACTCAGTAGTCCTGTTTGCCTTGAATTGACTAGGGTATACCAGCCCAGTGCTAGATCTCTTTCAGTTCACTAGTTTGCTTTAGTGATCGATTCAGGGCAATCTTAACCAGAAGTTAAAATCACCATAAAGAACTAAGGCAAAAAAGCAAATACTGGAAGCTAGGTTTAAGACAAACAAATCCAGCCTGTTTGTGCTTCTGGCCTGCATGTTACTTTCCTACCTGTGACCCTGCATTAACATTTCCTGATGAATCATCATCTTTAGCTAGTGAGAATATTCCTGTGATCTCAGAGTATCTGAGTTCCCTACCTCACCTAAGTTTATCCTTGTAATGACTATGTCTGTTGTCCTAAGGTGATTCCTTCTTATGTAGGCAAATGCCTGCTATTAGGTAGGATAATGAAAGAGCAAAATGCTTGATTATTCTGTAAAGATTACACATCAGATGTCATGATGTAACCTTGTTTGTGAAACTTTCTAAGGGAAGAATACATAAGACTGAAGATACATAAGGTAAGTCCTCCAGCTCTGAATCAAACAACTTCACACTGCAGTTGAGAGCCTCTGTCCTTCCCTCCTCGCTTCGTTCTGCTCTTCCAGCCTTCTCTGGATGCTAGCTGTGATACTGGGAGCACAGCTGCTATTTCACTGAAGCTCCTGAGCCCCTCTGTGCTACCTTTGATCAGTGCTCCACTCAGCACACTGCTAGACAATCTGCACATGTTGCAGAGAGGAACCATTCTCACTGCGCCTCGCCTGTCTGCATAGGTATCAGTTGACATGAGTCATGAACAGTTTTGGTATATGAAAGGCTGAAGTCATAGATTATGGAAAAACTATAAAGAAAATGAAGCCTGAATGAAATTCTTAACTGAAGGGGAGGCAAAAGATGGTCTTCAGAAATCCAGTTTGAACTGGAGCTCAGGAGGTGCGTGTTCACTCTCCAACTTGGGTGCAGACTCCCTGTTTGACTTAAGGGAAAAAATGTAAGCTGCAGGCTTGGTCAGCCCTGCAGAAAAGAGGGGTTTATGCAGTAGTCCATCTTCAGGGACCATGTGACAGGCTCAGAACTTAAGATCAGTCAACATGAGGAGCTTTACCAGGCAGGTGTGACATCTTCCTTCTTTTACATGTTTAACACCCTACATGGACATTTTTATTCCACAGGCAGATTGCTTCCTTCAGGATTTTATCAGCATCCTTCTCAGCTTTGCCTCGAATAACAATACTGTTGGGTATCTGGAAAATTTTCTACCTCTTGTGGGGAGAGTAATGTGCAACAATTAATTCTTGCATATTTAGCTTCACTTTGCAAACTGTTAAAAAGTAGAGATTGCCTCTGCTTATGTGTTTCATGCTGAATATGGCCACTGAAACTCTGGTGTTGGGTAGGTAGGATATATAGGAGTTGCTGTAATAAAAATAACAGCACAAAAAGCCCAAGCATAGATACCTGAATGGAACCTAGGTCACCGATACTGAAATATGATTATTGCTTTCAGCAGTAATTATCCTTTATCACTGGGATTTTTCATCTAGCAAGAACATTACGGATAAGATGGAGCACAGAGCCCACATGAAGAGATCTCCATAGTTAGTGCTAGCTCAGGTCTTTTACATGGAGTTCCCAAAACACAGCCCAAAAGAGAACCAGCCCAATTAACTTACTACTATGCATGCTTTGATGAGAATGGTAGAAAAGTTCATGGTGCAGATGCAGATCATGTTTGGTAGAATTTATTCTGCCAAGCATAATGTCACTACAACATAGCTGCACTAGTCCGGCTCAGTGTAGAGATAAGAGTTGTCTTCAGCATCCACAAGCTGGTTGGTCCTGGTCCAACAGACTGAGCATAGGCGGAAAGAAGCCAGTTGTGTTCCTCCTCTTTTTACCCTTCAAAAATTGCTTGATTTCCCTGTGCCTTTAATTCAGCTGTAAAATGAGATAATACTTACCAGTCTGTCTAGAACACTAAGATTTGCAAAGGAAAAGAACATTTATAAATTACATTTATTTATTTTATTTTACCAAGTAAACACCAGTAGGGATAAAAGATGAAAGGTTCTGAGGTAGCAGACACACAGTCCTTCCATCTCTAAAACAAGACGGAGTAGCACAGTAATTTGCTCAGCACTCTTTCATGGTAATGAGCTTTTCTATCAACAGGCTGTCTTGTGTTGTTAAAACCATTTTCTTGGAACTGGCATTGCCATTTTCCGTACTGAGCACCTGGAACAATCTCTGCAGCAGGCAAAAGTACTATCGTCAACTTAAAACTATCCTGTCACCAAAGGGCTGGCTTCTGTGATGAGCAAACACAAGCCTCTGTCTAGGAGGAAGCTACATCTCTCCCTTTGTATTTGAATCATTTCACAATGGGGTTTGATTAGCTGCTGTGCCTGCTGTATGCAAAGATCTCTCTCTTTTCCACTTCCCCAAAAGCAAGCAAAATCATTCCAGCCCAGAAGGGCTGTAGGAACTGCGATTCATTTCATGCGATGTCTCCATCAGTTAGTTATGCAGCACTGTCAGCACCCAACTATTAAATAATTGAATCTCAAAAAAATAAGGAGACTGGCTTGAAAACGTAAACCGTAAGACCATGTTACTTTCCTCTATTTGATGCTTATCAACATTGCAAGCAAGTTGCAATTGCATGCAGGTTAGGTTTTTATTTCTTATTTTTACATCCAGAGGCTTAATTAATTGCCTTTAGAAAAAAGCCGAGATTGTCATGCTTTCCCTTGACTCCGAGACCTGGCACCTTAAGTGGCTTCCGCTGGTGTTTATTAAAGATATGTACTATACTGTGGTGGGAAAGTGTTCAAGAGAGAAATGAGTTAAGGAGACAAATCACACATAATAGAATCAATAGGGTAATTTTGTCATAGCATAATTTTCATATATAAAATTACTACTAAATTAGCATGATATTACTTTTATAATCTAACTAATGTCCAAGAATTTTACAATGGAACTATTACGTTTTGAAAGCAGGAGCTATTGTAATTGCCTAAGTAACTGCAGTGTCCTACTAATAGCATGTATTATTGTTGAATTTTAAAATTCCCTGTGGCTTAGAATGCTATTTATTGACGCAGATTGTAGTGAATTAATTTGTGAAAAGAATTCAAACAGGAGCGTAAAGAAAAATGGTAAGATTTCTAAGAATTGGATCATGTTCCAAAATGGCAACTTTGTGCATGAGAGAACAGAGCAGTAAACAGTGTTTTTATTTCTTCAAGAAAAATACCATGCTTTGATCGCTCAGCCACAGGTTTAACATTTTAATTTCTTCCTCTGACTACTGCTGCTGGGGAGTGGGAAATTTTACCCATGAGTTGAGTATGAAACAAAGTTGAAGAAAACCCCAACTCAAGAAAGGATAGGTGTAGTCAGTGCTAACTTCCTAGATATCCCCAGAGAAATAAAGTTCAGTTACTTTCTACCTACATTGTATACTTTTTCCAAGCTGGAACTTGCAATGGTTAGCACTGGTCCACAGCAGGGGTTTCTACAGCTACTGTAATATTTGCAGAAATAGCACAAGGTGAAACTATGATTATCCACTTGGTTACATTAAGTTACTGATTTCAACTGCCTTTATTTAAAGCAGAAAGTAACAAGTTTTATGACACGAAACTATTGTAAGTAACATCAGTCAGGTAACACTAAGGACGCACAAGAAAGTACACAGTAAATAAAATATTGCAATGAGTTTTAAATTTTGACACGTTACATGAATCATCCAGTCTTTCCTTCCACATTACGTAGCTGATCCGGTATGTACTGCTCATGAGGATCCAGACTGATCTGATCACTGGTCGCATACAGGCTTGCACAAATTTGGAACTTTATTGGCTTCCAGGGAGTTGCTAATTCACAACAGTTTTACTTAAACCAGAACAAGTATCCTTACGATTCACTGATATGTTTGTAAAAGACCAGATACGGTACTGATTTGTGGCAGGTTCTGCCTCGTTTGTTGTAATAAACCAGGCTGCAAAATCCCCAGATTGTCCCCTGGGAGGAAGCTGCAGTGATGGAAAACAGATATATCCTTCCTTACGCTAAAGGACCTACAGAGGACAAAGCCGACATAATCTGGGAAGTGTATGCTGCTAAATGAACAGACATGAAGTAAAACCACTATCAAAACACTACAAGCTGCTCTCTTATGATGGGAATTCCAGGGAAAAGAAGCTATATATATGCCAACATATTCTCAGCAGGAGACCACTCACCATTCCCTTTTAAACTGCATTGATCTCTGCTATCAGTGATGACTGTATATGCTTGACCAGGCAACTTAGGGTGTATTTGTTTCCTTAGTACTTTAATCCCTTGGCATAATAGCTGTCACTAAAAGATATTTCCTTCATTTTGGAAGGCAAAGGTGAGAATGCCACAAGACCAATTCCTGTGATGCAATGTGCGTTCATTGGCAGTGGCTAATTATAGCACAGAAAAACTACCAGCTTCCCCTGCCGAGGACAGAGTACATGATCTCTGCAATATGACTGCACGCTGCTCTTAAGTTCTTCCTGTGTCACGATACCCACTGATGCTGCAGTAAAACAGCAGTTTATCATTCCTCCTCGGGCTGCTGTCTAACAACAGCACGGTGGAGATTTCTGAGCCTGTCTCCCCTTTCCAAGGTTAGCCAGGTCTGGCATTGACAATAACCCATACTCCTTCTCTGTCATCTCACAAGAATAATGAGAAAAAAAAAAAACAAAAAACAAAACAAAACACCATGCCTCTTCGATTTCAGACAACAAATATATGTATAAAGGATGGAGATGAAAGCAGGGGAAAAGAGGCTATCTTGATTCCAAGGCGATGACGTGGAGTAGTACTACAGCAGGTAAATAAGATTAATATAGCCTCTTTTATGCCTACCTTAGTAATGCTTTTACTTTTCTAATTTTTCCAGGCACTCCCTGTCCTCTGGACTGCAGGTCAGCTATAGCACAGTGCACTTCTGGATCTAGGTAGTTGGCTATTCCCTAGAAGATTTGTAAGTTACTTCCTCACTTACTTTTCAAGATAATGCCAGAATTTTATATAAATTCTGTACTTCACCCCAGTACAGGGAGCTGTAAGTTCAGTAAATACATTTTTCAAAAAATCGGTTCCTTTTTCCCCTTTGAATCAGCAGAGAAAGCAACCAACACGAAAAGTAGAATATGAACATATCACCTCAAAGTTTTCAAAACTTACTTTACAGGAATGTAAGCCTAATGACTGTGAAAGGCAAAAATTAAATGAAGAATAAATACATGGTAATTAAGAGAGATTCATCATTAACAACATGCTAGAAGAGTGCTTTTGGAAACTAGGAAAAGATCCTAGTGTCCTTTTTTTTCAGAGCAGAAAGTCTTTTATTGAAAATTAGCCTTGTCATAGGTATCTATAGTTAATTTATTAAGATGCTTGAGAACATTTTAAACTGCCTCCCCACAAGGAATTAAATTATTTTTATTCTTTTTTTTACGCTTTTATATGAGTTATTTTGACAGCTTCAGGGACAGAAATGTTATAATTACTCAGAAAAGAAGTATGGTAGAAATAGATGCTGCACATAGTCCCTCAAATTGCCTGTCCAATATGATTTGATACTGTCAAATATCCTGAATGATGTTAAGGGTAAGTGTATCATTTAGTTTCCAAG
Organism: Ibidorhyncha struthersii; assembly: GCA_013398815.1. Classification (NCBI taxonomy): domain Eukaryota; kingdom Metazoa; phylum Chordata; class Aves; order Charadriiformes; family Charadriidae; genus Ibidorhyncha; species Ibidorhyncha struthersii. The sequence goes on along the minus strand of VZSZ01004706.1, from coordinate 7,353 downwards.
TACTGGAGTCCTCCATGCCTAACTGCAGCAGTGTTTGTTTTTCTAATATGGGAGCTAAACAGCAATCATAAAATCCTTTAACATAGGCCACCAAATAGTCAGGAAGGACTAAGAAATTATCTCTTTCCCTGTTAACTTGGATTTAAATCACTATGAGAAAATTACTATCTTGGATCCCGCTACCAACTCCTTAAGCCAGTTTTTTTCAGTGGGTTTTTTTTTAAGATGATGTCCCATTATCCAAAGCAAAAAAAAATTGCAGCCCTCATTGTCTTTATAAAAATGAATTAACATCTATTGCTTGTAAAAGTGACAGATCTATGTAATATTTCTTGAAAGGCTGAAAAGCATACTTGACCTTGAAGAATAAGTCACCAGGAGTGCAGAAGCTAAGTTGCCTTTGCTTTATAATTTTCAAAATTTTCAACAACTTGTGAATGGCTGACCATGTTTCATGACTACCATGTGTGTCACAACCCGCCCTCTCAGAAATACTGCCCTGATCCATCCCCCTAACCATAATGATGAACAGCGTAATAACTGGCTAATTTCAGTATCGGTGGTTTAGAGTCATCAACAATATTTCCTGAATTACAGTATGACAGCAAACAAGAATAATATTCCTTCCTTCTAAGAGATATATTTGGCTGTAATTACCTGGATATTTGAGATCTAAGCAAGCTCTTGGACATCTTATGGTTAACTGGGACATAGCAAAAATGGAAAAGATAAGCCAGATCTTTAAAGATGAGGTTGCTAGAAAGGACACAAAGAAAAGTGAAATGACTCCTAGTACCACGTGATAGTTAGCTAGTTAAATCCATTGTCTAACTACACGGCATATACTCCTGTCAGTTCAAAGACAAACAAAACAAACCAAAAAAAACCCTGAAGTATTTCTGTGGACTTTCTTATTTACTTAAATCATTATTTTAAATTAAGTCAATACAGCATCAAAGAATTAAAACCCTGCAGTATACAAGACTATGTAATAATATCCCCAGGGAAACAAAGCATTATTTTGTATAAAACAGAACTGGGGGGGAAGGGGGAGAGAATATTCTACAAGGGGGAAAAAAACTCTGATGAAGAGTGACAGAAAGTCAACCTGCTACCTCTGCTAAAGCGTAATGTTTATTTAACTACAGATGTGCGAACGATTCACCAGCAGGACTGCCTCAGAAGAAGGGGGAATGGCCAAGAAAGATAGTTTGCTGCAGATCATATGGGAAGTCAAAGGTACTAGGGCTCCTAACTTGGAGAGGGTCCCTGGCCCAGATCTTCTGGAAACACTGGCTGTTCTCTGTGGGGAAACCTCCTAAGATAAAGGGCGGTTTATACTGCAGTATAAAGTACACCGTCAGCGTCCTGATTAGCTCAGGCTCACTAATTCCCTGTAACTCTAATCAATGAAAATTGTACTTAGCATGTAGCAAGCCAGGGGAATAGAAGCCTACACTTCAAATCAACAAACGCAGCATGTTGTGAAGTCTGAACAGCCTTGCCTATACTAGGGAGCCTGTGAAATATGGTAGCTAGCCTGTTTGAATAATTAACTTTAAACCTTAACATTTTATCTGGATTAGCAACTTTTATAGTGTATTAGGTATGCTGGTCAAATCATTTGTTAAACCCAAACACTCCTCAAAGGCTGAGGTTTGCTTAGTGCATTTGCAGCCTGGAACAAGCATTGGAGGAGCAACTGAATTAGGATGGTCCAAATCTGACTAGAAATCAATTATGTCCAAGTAATAAAAACAGACATATCTTGAAAGCGCTTCAGAGAGTCCTTTGATGTCTCCTTTAGTAAACACAATAGGCCAAATTAAGTACTGCTGAAAACTGCCATAAGAGCTTGGTCATTTTCAGTAACAGCGTAACTCCTACAGACTTAGCATGCAGTCTGAAGGCAGCCTGAGGGGGTCAAAAAACAGGTATAACAAGGAAAAGTAACCACCTCCAAATGGATGGGGTAAAGTAGGTCACCATTAAACACCTTTTTGAAGAGATCCCCAACTGATGTACCCTGGCCTGCTGAAATTGATAAAACTCTGATTTCCTCCAGAGAGGGGTTTCACCTGCTGAATTCAGCCCGTGTTACCTTATTGTAGCAACTGTGGCTAATTGCTCAGCCCTTCACACCCCTCTTTTAAGATGCTATTTTGCCATGTATGTATATATTATATATATTTATTCAGGAACGTAAAGAATTCATACGAAAGAAGAAAACAAAGGTAGTTAGTAACTGCATGACAACAAAACTTTTTGGTTTTCAAAATTGGCATCATAATTACGCTGTGCACGTGCTCATCTGAATTTCATGCTTCAATATCCACAGGGCTGAATCAGCACAGAAAATGAGCATTCTTATTGACACAAACTGCTCCTGACTTGAAAGGAGTATCTTTCTTATTTAGATCAAATGGTAGATTTTCTGGGAAAAAAAAAAAAAAATATTATGCATGAATACTAATAAATATCCTGTACCAATTTTCAGAGATTTTGTTGTTTAGGTCTGTGAAAATAACAGATTGAATTTTATGTCGTCAAAACTTTCTTCTTGTAAGATAGCTCTTATTTTCTGTAAAAATTTCAAGCAAAGAGAAAAATCTTCTTCAACTGAAAGAAAACTATGTTGTCACTATGAGGCTAAAAACGTGCTGAACAATCAAGTGCAAAACACAATCGTGAAGACCGGAAGATTTTGTGGAGAAATTTGGCCTGTTGATCTCAGTGTAAGTCACTGAAATATTTTATATTCTTGTGAATCCCACATGACCTTGTGCAAGCCATGAAACCTTAGCATGCCATTATTCAAAAAAGCACTCAGGCTTTTCACTGGGACTCGCATGTGGACTTAGATGTTAGAGCTTACAACTTCCTACACGGAGCAGCAACAACTTAAAATGGATTAATGTAGGGACTCAGTGTTTGGCCCCATGACCTAGCAATGAGACAAAAAAAGCAGTACTCTACAAAGGAAACACGTGGAATAGCTTGGAAATTGTTTCAGTGAGAATGTCAGAGAAGCTGTCGAAGAAACAATGGGAGATGAAGAACTGCCAAGCTGGAATATAAGACAAAAAGGTATCTTTTATCTAATATTCCTTAGAAAGCTAACTGCTACCAAACACATTGACCTTGGGCTGGACTCCAGATGGGAAAGAGTTTTGCTACCCCTTCTTCCTAACAGAAGGAGAAGTAATGGTCCCAGATGTAGCAGCCCAGGAGCTGAGCACCCAGTACAAAGGCTGTAACTATGACCTTGCCGCCTTCTTGAAGGGGAGAAGCCCCCAGCTACACAGGAAGGGCTGCTGGTCTTTTGATATTTAAAATACAGATCAGGTGGAACCCAGTGACATCTCCCGAACCTGTTTTTCTTTCACTGTCGTGCAACGGCACTTGCGTTGGCAAATTCAGCCTTTTTATTTGTTGTGTATTAAAAAAAGCCAATGGAACAATCTTATTTTATCAGCTTTCTTCTCTGATTTTATTCTTTGTGGTCTCCACTGAATCAGAAAGGTCCCTAATAAAGTGAAATTTGCGCAGATTAAAGAGGGATTTGACTGCAAGCTTGATTTATGATAATTAAAGGAAAAACAAGTTGGACAGGATGCTGAAGAGAAAATTGAGGCCTGGTAATACATGCAAACAGGGACAAGCTGCTGTTGTTGTTGTTCATCTTCTTAGTGCTTTGTTTTCCAGCAGCAGAAGCTGTTGTGTTTTGTCTCCTCCAAAGAGGAACTAGTAACAATCTGCCGGATGGACTAATAAGAAGGATGTCTTGCTTTTGTTGAAGCAATTTTTTTTCTTTCCTAAAATGGAAGATCTTTTGGGAAACATTTTGCATCTTGTTTCCCCCTTTCCTCTCAGATATATGAAGCATCCTGTATGGAATGCTGCTTGGTGTCTAAGGTGCTCGGTTGCTCCACCTGTTTTGAAGACAGGTAGAAGAGCATGTTCAAAATGTAAAAACGGCTGGTCTCGGGCGAGCGGAAGTGAAAAACTAACACTGATACGTAAGCAAGCCACACTAACCTTTAAACTAAGGCTGGGCTGCTTTTCCCTCAAGTCCCCTCTCTATGCTGAGGGGAAGCGCTATAAGAACGTATTGAGGCGCTTTCCATTCGTGTTTGCTCTGCTGGACCATCACAAAGCAGCTCAAATGGACTGGCAAATTCAGCCTTCGGAGGTTGTTGACCACTTGGTTGCACAGGGCTCTGTAACGCCGCACTTGAAAAAGCAAACAGAATTCAAAGACGGATTTCAAGTGAGCTGGTCTGTTCTCAGTTGTTTTGTGCAAATTATTACCAGGTCACATCTACTGAGCTATTTTGCATAATAAACCTCTGAAACTCTAACCCAACTCCACTACCGTATGAGGATCAGACATGGTAATACCTCTCTTCAGCCACTTCTGAGGATTAGCTTCAAAAATCAAATTAAAATGAAGCAAACCCAAATCGACTGGGTAGTTCCACGATAAATTGCAACACCCGTATTCAGTAACCATCACCTGTGTGTCTTGCATTTTATATTACTATATGAGGTATCTGTGCAAATACCATTATAGTGCACCTGCTGCATACGGTAAAGGTGAGAAACTGTGTATGGCACATCACTGTTCTAAGGTTACGAGGCCTTACCGGCCTGAGTATTCCTACTAAAGTAAAAAAAATCTATTTGAGTTTGTTTATTTCCAAATGCTGAGGGGAAAATACATGATGTTTACCTCACCATTTGAGGAAAAACAGATGGGGGTGAGAAGTCTAATGTTCTCCACAGGACTGTGTGCTGCGGTGTGGAGAAACTGCCACAGAAATGTAAGCACGCATCCCGTTCTTCATTCCTACACAACTCATTGGGTTTTTATTCTTTTTCTCAAGTGTACATATTTGTTTTTTTTTAAAAAGACCAGTGAGTGGTACAAAGTGTTTGTCTAAACAGGTATACTAAAACAAAATCTGCAAAGCTGTTTCTGAGCAATGGCTGTAAACAAGAGCTATCCGATACATTTTAAATTCTATTTGGGGTCAAATGCTAATAGACATATTGATTTTAACACGTAACTGTTGAAAGGCACACAAACAAAACTTGATTTACCAGATTAACAATTCCTCTTGTCTTAAATTAGCAGGGAAGATTACACACTGTCAACAGCATGTTTGTGCTGTTCTTCTTTCCTTTCATTATACAGTAAAATGTGAATTGCAAGCCAGATCAAAACTCTTAACATAGAGTGATGTTAGAGGTCAGTAATCTCAAATAACAATTAAAAATGTAGAACTGGAATACTGTTAAGTACCTAAATGTCCTGAGATGACAAACAATAATGAAAAAGTTGAGGAAGTTTGTAAGCAATTTACAAGGCAGAGGAAGATGTCTGTGACAGACAAGCTGGTGATTTGGAGCAGTTTGACAGCATCTGTAAGCCAAAGCAGGCAAGGAACAGCAAGGTGTTTTTCAGCAATATTGTTGATTAAGATGATAAGAACATTAATGAAATAGTTTGGGACTGCACTTCCTGAATATGCTGTTCAGTACCATTAAAATAATAAGCAGGAAACGAAGACTACACAAGGAAGTTGCTAGGAATGGTTTAGGTGATCACAGAGAGATAACTGGACTTTGCAAGTACAAGGCATTGTTTTCTCTCCAGCCTGTGCATGATACGAATGCTAAAAAACTGTGGCAGTCCTGTTTTTAATAAACAGTACTACTTGCCTATGGTGCTATTTTTAAAATAATAAAAAAAAAAGAGCATTGGTCCCCTAATTCACTGCTGGCTATTCTCAAGCTTCATACTGAAAACTTTGTTATACAATCAGGTTTTCTTAATGTGCTGCCTTCTCCAGCCAAGTGATAATTAGCATCCTAGATAGCAAGAAAACTAAGAGCAGTGCAATAAAGGCACTATAATGAATGTGAACTCGGTTCAGTGCAATGGATTTAGCTAATTACGTATCCATACTCCCTGGACAGCGAATGCCATGTTTATTAATATGATACATCCCCTTATTACAGCAGAAAGGCAGTGTGGACACCTTTCTCTGCTTGTTACTTCAGGGAAGTGGAGCAGGAGCCCTTCCCTATGTACATGACTATGCATAGACCTACACAATTTTACTATGAGAAAAAAAGAGCCGAGCCGTGAGTGAATTGTTGACCTGTGCTGCACAAAATAAAAAGCCTCCAAGCAGCTGGAGGTGCTGCAGAAAGCATCACTACAAATTAAGAAAAAATAAAAATCTGATGACCCGGTGCTGACCCTGACAGGCTGTGTTACTGTGTCTTCCCTTTGGTGTTTTTTTCCCTGTACCCAGAAACTCGGGGTTTGGTGTAGTTCACAGAACGCAGAATCACAGAATGGTCAGGGTTGGCAGGGACCTCTGGAGATCATCTAGTCCAACTCCCCTGCCAGAGCAGGGTCACCTACAGCAGGTTGCACAGGACGGCGTCCAGGCAGGTTTTGAATGTCTGCAGAGTGGGAGACTCCACCACCTCTCTGGGCAGCCTGTGCCAGTGCTCTGCCACCCTCAAAGTAAAGAAGTCCCTCCTCATGTTAAGATGGAACTTCCTATGCTCAAGTTTGTGCCCATTACCTCTTGTTCTATCACTGGGCACCACTGAAAAAAGCCTGTTCCCATCCACCTGGCACCCTCCCTTTAAGTGCTTATAAGTATTGATAAGATCCCCCCTCAGTCATCTTTTCTCTAGACTAGAAAGACCAAGTCCGTCAGCCTTTCCTAGTAAGAAAGATGCTCCAGTCGCCTAAACATCTTAGTAGCCTTTTGCTGTACCTTCTCCAGCAGCTCCCTGTCCTTCCTGAACCGGGGAGCCCAGAACTGGACACAATACTCCAGATGTGGCCTCACCAGGGCAGAGCAGAGGGGGAGGATGACCTCCCTCGACCTGCTGCCCACACTCTTCTTGATGCACCCCAGGATGCCATTGGCCTTCTTGGCCGCCAGGGCACATTGCCGGTTGTATGTGCCGGCACAATAACTTAACACACAGTTTCCAGCCCCATTGCTCTCGCAGCGGGCCTGTGCACCTCGTCGACGCTGCTTCTCTCCCGGCCGAAGGCAGACTTTCAGCTGCATCGCTGGCAGCGCTGCAAACCCCTTTGTTTTCGGGCTCCGCTGCCCCACCGAGGCACCCTCCTCGCTCCACTTCCAGGCGCCTCGCGTCCCGCCGAGCCCCGCGGCAGCACGGGGGTGCGAAACCCTTGGTGTTATTTCTTCGAGGCGGAAGAACGGCTGAGCCTCGCTCCTCGCCGTGCCGCCGCTCCAACGACTCCCACCCCAGCCGCGCAGCCGCACGGACACCCGGGCAGGCGAGGGGCCGAAAGCG